>JARYHS010014935.1:0-86111 GCA_031002005.1 Vandiemenella viatica
TCAAAAAGTTGTGAGGTCGATAGGCAGGGGGGAGGGGTGGGGGCTCTCTCAAAATCTCACATCATTTTAGAGGGGGGGATCCGACCCAATCTCACGAAGTCTCAACAGAGGGGAGTGGGTGCAGAACTCTGCAGACACATCTCATGTAATTAATGGACATCCCCATACTGCATTTGGTCCCCTCACGTCTTACTTTCTACTATTTAAGAAATCTTCTAACCAGAAAATTACTTTATCATCCAGATCCCACTCCCTTATGCATGAAATTGAGTGCTAGCTTGTGGTCATGGTCGCCTTTCCCTTTCCATGCACTTTTTCCGATTCTTTGACCAATGTCCCTCTAAACTCCATCATCAACATATGCCAAGTCACTGTGTGTTATATCTCAATATTTGGAGTACATCAAGAATTGAACTTAGCTGGTGATATTATCATTATTCCCCTCACTGTAATAATATTTTTAAAGCCAGTTTGCAAGCCAGGCTCAGCTGATAGGTGGTATCCATGTTCACCCTGTATTCTGCTTTCCTTATCTGAACAGCATCTGATGATATCCCAAAAAATGACCTTAGATAAAATATTTCTGTCTTCTATTGCCTCTCCTAAATGTTGTGTTCTGCTACCACTGATATGTCTTCTGTCTCAAGAACAATTCTTTCTTGAATACAATACTGGATTAAAACATTAGATCTAGAGACATGAAATTGTACAAGTTTGTGATATGTACATTTCATATTGTGTACCTCGTTAAATAATTATACGATAAATAAATAAATTTCCCTATGTAAATTAATCCAAACTAAAATTAATACATACAAAGTTCTGTACCATTATATGTAGAGTTGATGTATATGTCCAAAATATGTTATCATATAAAGCTACATTGAAGCAGTTGAAATATACTAATTCTTAGTCCTCATTGTACATCATTTTAATTCAGAGTTTAATTTAATAAATGTCATAATTATATTCATTTGTCCTATCCAACCACTTAACTGTGTGATAAATGTTTAGAAGCATTTACTCTACTAGTACAATGTTCCTAATTTCAATATTCTACCTCATTTAATGATTTAATATTTTCTCATTAAAACAACACCAAACTATGAGCAATTGACTATAATGTTCCTTATAATCTGCCAGTTCACTGACAATCAATTAACACTGCAGGTCCATTGATTTTAAATATCCAACACTTAAGTATATCTTTTATTTTATGCCTCTTCCACTTGCAATTTCATAGCTTTTTCTTAATTTTAACTCATATTAATTTATTTTCATTTGAATTTTAGCTACACATGTGTATAGTTATGTGTATCTATATACAATATACAAGGTATTACCTCCATTTGAGTACATTGTAATGCATCAACTGGAAAACTACAATGAATAAACTTGAATAAAATGACTAAATATAAATGTTGTAAGGGAATAAGACCTCTACCCCAACTCAAACTGTCTGTTTTCTAAATTACAAATTAGTCTCTTATTTTAAGGTAAAGAGTTTCATTGGCCAAAGAATTGTTTGGTTATTCTTTGAATTTCAAAACAATCACAAAAAGCCATAATTACTGAAGTGATTATTGTATAACAATACCATATCATGGTACAATTACTATGTTATTATTATTATCATAATCTAAACCATAATCCATACTGGTACTCACAGTTCAGTCAAAATTGGGTTTGATTAACAACTCTGACAAATAATTAATGTTTGCACAAGTTATTGCTACAATTTCTCCAGTACTTTTGCAGGAATATATATAAAAAAAAAACAATGGGCTATCCTTTCAAAGCTATGGGTCTCCTTAATTTTGTAAAAGTGCCATTACTTTACATGGTATTGAATTTTCCAGGAGAGTTTTTCAATCATGCTGTATCAACAATCAATAATGTGTTCTTATAGCTGTTGAATCGATGCACCAACCACTTCTGTAAATCATATCCCAAAAATGTCTCATCTCAGAGTTATGATGCAACTAAGGAAATTGGAAGCGGCTTCTACGCGATATAAATAAGAAAAGAAAGGGAAATTAACCCACCACATACCAAAGTGGACGGATGCGATGAGAGGGAACACTTATGCTGACAAACAACTACACAATATTTCGGCATCTGCCTTGTTCACAAGTAGAAAAACAGGCCATTAGGCTTGGTACGTGTGTACACAACGAACTTTACCTAATGACTAACCGAGTAGTGGGGGAATGGCTAAGGAGAAGACTATCGATATATCGGCATGCAATGTCTGAGATAATATATTGCAGGTGATTGTAAAATTAACATATGTAGGAAGTATAAAGTGTATTACCAATTTTAGGTATAATGTACAGTGTAATATACTGTTTGCAAAGAATTTTTTTTGTATAATAGTGCATATGAGAGTTATATAAAGAGGCATTCATTAATGATGTGAATCTGTTTTTACAGAATTCTGGACACCCCCTCCCCAAAATGACATGAGATTTTAATGGAAACCCCCCTTACTAATCAGCCTTGTAATTTTTTGAGACCTTCCCCCCTCCCCATTTTCCCTAAGGAGGATGAGAGAGTGCTTTTTTCTGCTTGTTAATTAACTCTGTATACTGTTCAACACAACTGTAACTAAAGAGCCAAATTAGTACTATTCATATTTTGAAATAGAGACCACACTGTCAATGATTAGTGATACTCTTGTCAAATTTATCTGCACAATTCATAACTTTTTTGTGAATCCATTTTCTTCTTTGTTTTCTTTTTTGTTTCTTTCCTTTTATTGTTTTGCTTCTGGCACGATGCCTCCTCGACATCGAGGTCGTTAGAGGTGGAAAAGAACTGCGGGTGCCATTAGGTATGTTCCCCTTAGACCTCCCGAGATGGTCGTATACACACACAATAAATATATATATATATATATATACTCTGTGGGTAACCTCTAGTCATGTGAGTAGTAGCACAATGAATAAAATTCTCAGTAGAGGTGATTACATATTTACACTTTATTACATTAATTATGTACATCAAGGCCTCTCATAGCTCTTTCCATATATATCCACACTATCGTCCCTTCCTATGACTTTAATCCCTGCCGTCTACATTGCGAACAGATCATTGGCTTGCTCCCACCTGTGTTCTGGCTGTGAGGTCTCCTTGCTACATCACGCATAGTCTTCAGCTGTGCTCCTACAGAGAGACTACGATGACCAAGATGATCTAAAAGACCTAGATGACCTCTCCTCAGCCCATGCAGTCCAGTTTTGACTCGTTCTCCCCTCCTTAGCATTCGTAGGAGGGAGTGCCCCTGGCCAATCGGAATCATTCCTATCCTACCAGATCTCTCCAAGTGACGTCTTGCTAACTCCTAATTTTGCTGACGATCTGTTCCACTTTCGAGGTGTTGATACTCCTTTTGTTTATATTCTATAGCCTCTAACTGTTTTATTCTGTCTTGTAATGTGCCCTGATTCCAACCCTGCTACATGCAATCACTTTCACATAACAGTATTAACCTTTTATAGAACTGTAGCCTAAATTTCCTTATCTATGCACAACATATGGCCTTTTGAAGGAACCTTCCTGGCATTTGACGGTAGAGATTTTGGGAAACCTTATAAAACCCAAATTTGGATTTCTGGATGAGGATTTGAACCCAATTCATTTGCAATTACGATTTTAGAGCATTGCTACTCAGAAACTGTGCTTGGGCTTTTTATTTTTAAATGAAACTTATTTGTTGATGTAGTTCCGTAGTAAGGTGCATTACATAATAAATGTATCTTAGAATAAAGTTAACGGTTTAACATTTATCTGGTATATAGCTTCCTCAATTTTTTATGTAAATGTTAGTGACACGCCAAAGCAATTGAATTTTGTTTTATTCTTTTGTTGAATGCATTTCACTCTATTTCCACAGCATCGTCAGTGACATATGCCCTTATAGTCACGGTTTGCTTCTCCATGTAGGTTTCAGCAGGTATCATAGTGAAATCTTTACAAGATACACAACATTATGTGGTATAACAGGCTACCTAAAGCAAATAATTACTCTGTGAAAGAAAATTGGTAGCTATGGTAATGTCTATAAAACAAGAGAAGATAGATACGAGGCGTATTTTTTAAGTAAGTACCGTTTTGTCACACCGTGGCTGCAGCGTTACGGTCGGATTTCCGCGCATGCGCACTGGGTGCCTGCATCTCTTGCCTACGCACTGACGCCATCACAGTCTAATTATTCCTTGTTTACGTTGTTCACTGAGTGTTTAAGATGCCTCCGATAATCGTGAGCCCCGCCGACTGTGAAGTACGGGCTGTTATAAGATTTCTTTGTGCTAAAGGCCTAAAACCGATCGATATTCATCGTGAGATCTGTGCAGTTTACGGACAAAACATTATGAATGATAGAATGGTGAGAAAGTGGGTGAGAGCATTTAAAGATGGCCACCCAAAAAAGTGAAGTTCAAGCAAACGATTTCTGCCTGGAAAATCATGTGCACAGTTTTTTGCCCGTCCACATGTGGCTAATCAGACCAAAGATCTCATCACATCTTTTCGATGGGAAACTCTAGATCATCCTCCATACAGCCCTGATCTGGCGCCCAGTGACTACCATCTGTTCCTGCACTTGAAGAAACACCTGGGCGGTCAGCGTCTTGAAGACGATAACAAAGTCAAAACAGTTCTGATTCAGTGGCTAACAAGTCAGGCAGCAGACTTCTATAAGGAGGGTTTTCAAAAACTGGTACTACATTATGACAAGTGCCTCAGTATTGAAGGGAATTATGTAGAAAAGTAGAGTAAGGTACAGGCTTTCATGTAAAAATAAAATTACTGAGATATATTTGCACGTCTTTTTTTTAAATTTCAAAACGGTACTTACTTAAAAAACATGCCTCGTATAAGATCGGACAAGCTTGGTGAAGACCGTTGGTGTGTTCGCTTTGAACTTTAAGTTGCTGCTAAAAAGAACTTGTAAATATTCGGTTAATTAAGGATTTTATAACATGATAATAAAAAGGGAATTAAGTCATATAATACTATTTATTTGAAGTATGAAAGAAGAGAGTAATAAGCAGTAAGCTGAAAGTTTACTCACTCACAAATTAAATCCGTTCGTGTATCCTAGCTATGATACAAGAGGAAGAATATAAAAATAAAGCATTAAAAAGGAGTACAGTCATAGAAAATATGACAACAGGTATTAAATAAAAATACGATAACTACATTGCTCTGATCAAACTGCACAGTATCATTATTAAACTATCACTATCACTTTCAAAACCTGAGTGTAAATATCACGCCATGTCTTCTATGTAGTGTAGTGCAGTGTAGTGTTGTGTATCTTGGGAAGTTTCCACAATGATTCCTGCTAAAACCTACATGTAGAAGCAAACACTTACTACGAGAGCATAAAATAAAGTCACATATATTACTGATGATGCTCTGGAAATAGAGTGAAGCACATACAACAAAAGAAGAAAACTAAATTCAATTACATTTATGTGTCATTAACCTTTATAAAAAATTGATTAACTTGCATTTGAGGAAATGTCCCACAATATCCAGTTGCCATAACTTTCTAATTAATGCCTACAGTGCAATATATTTCCAAGAAGAATATAATATAATTTTGTAATAATGCTAGAGGTTTTACTAATTTTGCAATGTCTAGTGCATCCTGTGTCTGTTTGTACTTACATCTGTTGAATATTTGTGCTTGTTGAATTGTAAAGGAACTAATTTTTGTTTCTCTTTGCAGGACAACTGTTACATTTCATTAAAACCGTTTAGTTCTGATACTGATGTGACGGAGAAGACTGTTTGTGGGCAGATGGCTGTAAATACTGATTTAATTCAGTGTAATATAAACAGTCTCAGCTCATCTTACAAGGAAAATAGCAATAATACACCAGCTATCAGGCCACTGCAGTTCACGTGTACCAAATGTCTGCACATTTCCAATACACGGGATTTGCTTATAAAACATGTTTTCTGTCACGACTCACTCATAAATATTCCAAAATACATTTGCCAACAATGTGGTCTAATTTTCTTAGACTTGTTGACATTGTATGCCCACACAGCTTATCATACCTGTAAAATTATTTTGAAGCAACATCCGTTATTTCAACTTGTGTGTACCTTTTGTGCACAGATATTTTTATCTTCAAGTTTGTTGACAAAACATGTATTTAAACATTTTGCAGCTGTTTCTTGCCGCTTATATATCTGTACATATTGTTCACAAATATTTAAAGATTTGATGACGCTTCATCTCCATCAAGACTCATGCATATCTTCACAACTTCCGTCCTCATTTTTGCAAACAAGGTAAGATTGAAGCAACCTACTTTCTTATTTGAGGCAATTTTAAGGCTTTGGAGACTGAGGTCTTAGCTTAGATATCTTTTTGTTTATAACAGTATATGTTAAAAATATTTCAACACAGAAGTAAAGCTATTATATATGTAATGAAAATTCATGATTAATCCTTGAATTCAAATGAGTCAACTCTGTTTTGTTAATATAGTCATGTAGGGACCAAAAATCAGAAATAATGGAATGCTTCTTTTTCTTGTGGCAAGTTTCAGTGCAGTCTTCATTTTCAAGTTGATTTTCAGTTTTAAGTGATGATAAAATATGAGTTCTAGTTACTGATAAATGGGGTTTGTATGGCCAAAATAAGATTATTATTAGCAAGGATGAAGTAAATTTACCATTGCAGTTGAGTGTTTTCAAAATGTTCCAGGCTACCAGAAGCTATTCCAGAATGCGTGTGAACATAGTTACCTTATTGGTTTGCTTATTTGTTAATTATTGAAAGAATAGAGGCTTTCCTGGTATAACAATTGTATAAAATGTTTTCTGGTCTCCCGCCAAGGGAAACCTTCAATCTGATGTATATATTGAAGTTGCTCTCCTATTTGATCTTCCAACAAAGCATTGTGTTTCTGGTGTCGCTGCTCTCAGATACCCATACAGGTCACCAGTTGTTAGTGGCATCATAGTTAAGTATGCCGAGTACCTCTTTGTGCAGTGATGGAGTGGCCAGGAGATGGGGGAGTGGTTTGGCAGTGGAGCTGCAGGCACGGTGGGTATAGTGGAGGGTATTGTCTAATGGCCGAAGCATATTACCGCATCTTCTTGACGGCTTTGCCTCCTTGCTAGTAACTGGTTTCCATGTGGCGCTAAGTTGATACTCCATGTCTCTGTTTACAATGTCTGCTTAACCTCTTTAATCATGAAGTCCTAGTATCCTTTCGAATGGGTTAAAAATTTGTGTTGCCTCGAAGGTAAAGGCATGACTCTTCTGTGCCTTTCATTTTGGCGATTGAGTGTATGAAAGAAAGTATGTTGTTTAAGCTCGCTACTTCTTCGCCTTCTTCTTGTATTTGTTGCCACAGACTCTGCTGGACTAGCTGTATTCATCATTTAAAGTATTCTTCAAATTGGCATAACTCTGCAGGAAGATATTCTGCATCATAGATGGCTCTGGCCTGATGCAATAGGTTTGATAAAATCAATCTACACTCATCGGTACAATGTGGCCAGTTGTGTTAGGGTTTTGGTCAGTGTTAGCTGGTTTCCTATACACTCCTTGTCCTAATGTGCAATCTGAATTCCTTCTGATAAAAGTTTCCAAAAATGGCAGGAAACCTTCCTGTCCA
Organism: Vandiemenella viatica; assembly: GCA_031002005.1. Lineage (NCBI taxonomy): Eukaryota > Metazoa > Arthropoda > Insecta > Orthoptera > Morabidae > Vandiemenella > Vandiemenella viatica. Next base: position 7,647 of record JARYHS010014935.1, read on the forward strand.
GTCTTCATCATAAATTGATACTTTCATGTGTTCGATCCAGATGTTATAGAAAATTGTCTACTAGCATTATAAGTTGTAGTGTCTGTATTCCTGTTTTATTTATTTATCAATCTTGTTTTATAGACCCCTGCGGAGGAAGAACATCTGGGATGTGAAACATGTCATGGTCAATACACATGTATATAATATGTGTCATCAGCCTGGCACACACACATGCTTGTTGATTGTTTTGCTTGTACAGTCTCAAGTTGTAATACAAGACGGAACATTTGATGGTACTCAGCTGAGCCCACAGCCAATCTGTCTACTACTTCATTTTGCTGTCCATTGCTAAATGTCAATATGGCTGACACACAAAAATTATTTGTTGCTGTGGCTATTGTTCTGAAAATTAAAAAGAAAAAAAAAGGAACAGAATTAGATAGAAATGGTCAAAACAGTGGTTATTGAAGCAAGCACAATTTAGTCACATCAATTTATTAAATGAATTGAGGCTAGAACCTGAAATTGGTTTAATTTTTATTTTTTTTTATTCACTCAGAACAATTATACAATTTTAATATGGTATTGAGTATTATAAGGCTATATTGTGAATCCCACATAAGGTAAAACCTGTGTGTGGACTTCAAGTAGTAATTATGTTCACATGAATGAAGAACCTACCTCGAGTTACTGGCACTAGGGACTCCACATATTAAAGGGAAAGACACTAGAATAGAATGTTATTTTAGCAACAGGTAGATGTTATGAAGCTATACAATTTTCTTGTGCTATATTCACCTAAGCTTTGGTGAAAATTATACCAGATACTTGTGCTACTACTTATGAGGAATGTGGCTTTTCAATACCAGACCCAGGGCTATGCTATTCATTATATTTCTTCTGTGCCTTCTGAAAACCAGTTCTTAAAGAATTCACTTTTTTATTACGTTTCTTTATTTGCATGTTCATCAACTTCTTTCAATTTATTAATGAGAATATCATATGAAGCACTTTTTTCTGTTTAAATAATCTTTACTTCTGATTTTCCACAGACATTCATTTTGTCTTTATAAATCAATAAATTCAGTTAGAAATTCAGTAGACTAATATCAGTCATTCTTTACTAAGATAATGTAATACAAGACAGAAGTACGACACACACGCCGTTTTGCTGAATAGCAAGTAGGAACACGCACAGGAAATCAAGAGCGGTCTTCATGCCTTCAAGTCAAATGATTGATGGAACACAACAATTAATTTGATCAACTTGTCCCCACACTCACACACACACACACCGTCTTACATTACAACTTGAGACTGTACAACCAAAAGAATCGACAAAAATGAGTGTGTGTGCCAGGCTTTGATCATAGTGAAAACAATTATATGTTACAAAGAAAAATGAAGAGAATAAAAATAAACATTAACTTTTACAACTGAGTTTTGCAAAACGTCATATTGAATACAATTAATTATTTTGTTCAAATTCTTAAATAGAGTAGAAGGAGTTGCCAATAAGATAATCTCTCAGTTTTTCATTAAATATATCTTTATTTTCTGCAAACTGTTTTATACTCTTGGGAAGTTTATTAAACATATGTATCTCAGAATATTTAACTCCTCTTTGTACAAATGATAGAGATGTTTGGGTTATGTGCAAGTTATTTCTGTTTGTGTGGTAAGTATGTGTATAAACTTTGTAACAATCATGTAAGTTTTACTAACTATATAGTTATTAATGTATGGTCTATACATCTACCCATATTTATGAATTTTTGTTTATACTATAAAGAAAACTGTATTTTGTTTCCTTTTACAGGTCAATAGTTAATTTTCAACAAACGTTGCTAGCCCAAGGTTGTGATCAAGAGTATACTAGAGTAGTGAAGGATATTGTATACAGGAAAATGACTAAAACTACTCACTTAATTCAATCTGATGTGAACAGTGTCAGTATGTTCTATCAGAAGAACTGCATGACCACATCGGTTACTAGCAAACTGCAGTTCACATGTGCAAAATGTCTTCATAATTTCATTACAAAATATTTGCTAATAAGGCATGTTTTCCACTACGACTTTTCAATAAGTATTCCACAGCACATTTGCCAACAATGTGGTTTGGTTTTTGTCAATCTGTCAGCATTGCGTGCCCATACAGCTTATCACAATAGTGAAATTATTTTGAAGCAGCATTCGCTATGTGAACTTGTGTGTGCTTCTTGTGCACATATATTTTCATCTTGGAGTTCTCTAACAAAACATGTGTTCAAACATGTCACAGCTGTTTACTGCCCCTTATATGTCTGTATCCATTGTTCTAAAGTGTTTGAAGATTCGACTAGGCTTCAACTTCATCAGGACTGCAGCAGATCTTCCCATTGTCCTTCCACATTTCTTCAAAGAAGGTAAGATGGAGGGAGACTCCTAATTTAAATTTCCGCTAATGCTAATACTTTTGAGATTGACATCTTAGTTTCTATCTCATGCACTTCACACCAGTTTAAACAAGTATATAAGTAATGACTAGAAGCTGTTAATTTATGAATTCTCTGACTAAGACTGCAGCATGTCTGCTGAAAGCTCAGCAATGCAAATAAAAAGCGGTGTTCCCAGTAAACCAAGTTAATGTTAATGGGTGGTGAAGGCTAAAGAACCATACTATTATCTTGTTGTTGAATTGTTTAAAATATATATAAGCATCTTTGGTGTGATCTTCAAGGTTATGACAAAATTGTTTTACTCATGGGTGCCGGAAGGTGGTGGGGTACAATTGGGTGCACTTACTCCCCCCCCCCCCCGCCTGCTCCCTGCTATGAAAGAAATACACAGAAAAAAACTAAGAAACAAAAATTTTATTATTAAATTCACTGTTTGAATAATAATTTAAGGTGCCTAGGTTGTTGTCCAAATTTTTTCAACACATTGTCAGTAAATTGAATATCCTAAGTTAATAAGTAATAAGTGTTATATGTAATATATAAAAAAGATATAGATGCACCTCCCTTAATGTAAGCCTACTGGTGCCCATGGTTTTACTACAACCAAATTTTGAAGAATTAATTAGTTGGAACCCCTAAATTTGCGATATTCAGTTTATTTAAAGATACATCTTGTTTCAGTCTCAGTACCTAAACTACAATTGTGCATTTATAACTATAATAATACTGATCAAAGATCAATAGAGCTTGAGTTTTAATTTATTTGTTTATCATTCTGTCAGATTTTATTATATGCTTTATTTTTGCTAGATAAACAGATGTTTCAAAGTTAATTTCACTGAATTTGGACAGTAAATCCTAAAGTTATCTTAGTCTACTGCTATCAGGACCTGGATATAAGGTGCTGATTGGACAAGGAGTCACTTAAAAAGATGTTCCAACAAGCTTTTGAATTTTATTTAGCATAGTACTAAACTGATTTATTTAACTCCTTCAATATATTGATATTGATGACAGCTGAAAATATTATAGCTAAAGTACTTGGTGTTATCATCATATAAGAGCTGTGCTCAAAACATAATTGCAATTTTCATTTGTGGAAATAATTTTAATTTATTCGTCTACTTTGATGGTATCCCCTTCAAAATAGTCCCCATTAGATATTATATACTTATGTCTGCACTTCTTCTATTCTCCAAAACCCTTCTGGAAGTAGAACTTTGGGTTAGCTTTGAGAGCCTTCAGCAATGTATCTTATCTATACTTCTAAAACAATGGTCCTTAAAGGTTCTCTTTATTTTATTAAACAGAAAAAAATCGCACTGGGCCGTGTCTCCCGAATATTCTTCACAAAAAGCAACAACATGTGAGCAGGTGCATTATGTGGAGCAAAAGCCATGAACTATTTTGCTACCTGTCTGGGCATTTTATTTGGACTGCAAATGGCGTTAAACGTTTTATCTGTGTACCTAACAAGCTGACTTTTCTTGGCATTTATCTTTATTCCATGCTGACCTTCCCATTTAGATATTCTATGCAGGTCACCCTTCAGCTGTTCACATTCACCTGTTTTGATCCTATTGTATACCATTATATCATCTGCAAAATACCTAGACTCTGACCGTAACCCTTAAACACAATCATTCATTAGAATTATGAAGAGCAGTGGTCCCAATACACTACCCTGTGGCACTCCCATATTTACTTCCACTTATTTTGATATTGTATTTACTACCCTAACACTTTGCTTTCTGGCTTTTAAGAATTCCTCTACCCAGCAAGTAACTTTTTCATCCCATCCAATAGAGTTTGGTTTATTTAAAATCATGCCAGTGCGTCTTCCAATCCACAAAGCACTTCTGGGAATCGATCTTTGGGATAGCTTTGAGCTCTTTCAGCGACGCACTTTCAGTCTCATCTATGCTTCAATAACGACGGCTCTTCCAGGTACCGAGAGTGGTGGTGTAACGGCTAGCATTCTGGCCTCGCATTCGGGAGGACGGCGGTTCGAATCCCCGTCCGGGCATCCAGATTTGGGTTTTCTATGGTTTCCCAAATCACTCCAGGCAAATGCCGGGATGCTTCCTCCAAAAGGCCGTGGCCGAATTCCTTCCCATTCCTTGCCCCCCATCCTTTCCTGTCTCTAAAGACCTCGCTGTTAAGCAGATAAGAAAAAAAAAATCTTCCAGGTGTTCTTTATTTTTGGAACAGAATAAAGTCACACAGGGCCATGTCTGGTGAATATGGAGGCTGGGGCATCATCACACTGTTGTGTTTTCCCAAAAATTCACGATCAGGTGAGCAGGTTCATTATCGTGATGCAAAAGCCATGAACTGTTTAGCGTTTTATTCGGACTGTTCCACGCAAACGGCGTTGCACTTGAAGGTAGTATTCCTTACTGTTTGTTTGCCCTTGTGGCAAGAACTCGTGCTGCACTATGCCATTTAACCAAAGTGCTTTTGTTGTTCTTGGCGTTCAAGAATGCCTCCACTGACCATTATTTTCGATACTATACCCATAAACCTATGTTTATTCACCTGTTATGACATATTGAGTAGTTTCATATCATTGTTGACCTCATTTAGCAGCTTCTATTTTCTGCTGTTTTTTTTACACTTTTGGAACAAATTTTGTTGCAACATATTTAATATTCAAAACAAATGAATTTTTTTTTAATGGTATAAGCCAATAGATGTGCCAAAAGATGTGCCAATCTCATCAGCAACTTCTCTAATTGCATTTCAGCAATCGTTTATAACTATTTATTTCACTTTTCCCCCGTTTTCATCAGTTACTGATGTGCTACGATGCCCTGTACACTTGTCAGTTGTCATGTTTAATGTCTTTTTGGCCATCATGAAAATGCTTATACCATTCGCAAACCTTTGTTTCACTCATAGCAGATTCACCAAATGCAATATTTAACATTTTGAAACTTTGTACCACTTAATTCCATTTTTATATCAAAATTTAATGCAAATTCTCTGCTCCGTGATATATACAAAATAAAAATCACCAACTGTATCATAATACATGTTATCCATTTAATAGTTGACAACAGACTGAATATCCAAATGTCTAGATACTTTTAACATATTTTGCCAACACAACAACCAAAATATTGTGCCAATTGGGCTAATATAACTTGCAAAACTTCAACATTCCCATTACATTTTTAACACACCACAAATACTGATACTCAAGTAAAAGTAAAGTCTGCTATATTAGGAGAAAGTTAGTATGGAAGCTCTCTATATACAACAGGTTTATGAAATAGCCCGTATTCACAGTTTTGATATTAGACTGATTTTAGTATTAAAATGGTTAGCTATAACAGGATATATTTGCATAAAATTTGATTAGCATTCTCCATGGTCATATGTGACATAAATACCACAAGTCTATACTTCAGCAATATGTAGGCAGTAACATTACTCTTTCTCCCATACTAGCAGCTGAATTCTCAAATCTATCCTTTTTTTTTTTTTTTTTTTTTTGCTGTCATTAATCTTTCAACTGGCTTGATGCAATCCTCCATCCCTTGTTTTAACCTTTTCATTTGTACATACTTCTTACAACCAATTATCTACTTCATATATTCTACACTGTCTTCCTCTACACTTCTGATGTTTGACTGTTCCCTCCACTAACAAATTAACAAATCAAGCATGTCTCAAAATATGATCTACCAGCTTCTTCCCCAGTCATTTCTAAAATTCTTTCATTTTGTAACTTGTCTGTCCACTTAATTTTCAGCATTCATTTGTAGCACCACATTTCAAATTCTTCAGTTTTCTTTTCTTTCCGGTATTCTTAAAGTCCATGCTGTACTCGACACATAGAGTTTTAAAAAGTTATTTCAAGTTCTTTATCAATATCTGAAACTAAAAAATATATTTTTCTGTAAAGACTTTTTTGCTAGTGCTAATCTGTTTATAACTCATTCCTGCTTTGGCCATCGGTTGTAACTTTGCTTCCCAAGTAACAGAATTCACTTACTTCTCCCATTGCATCCGATCCTATTTTTATATTTAATCTACTGTCATTGGTATCATTTCTGCTACATTTCATCACTTTGTTTCGATTTATATTCAGTCCAAAATCTTCCTTGAGTATTTTGTTCATGAGTGGTCAAATAATAGCTAAAAAATAAGTATCAGATGTCTAAAACCAGTTAATTTCACATTTTATGTCACAGAAATATTCATAAATAGAAATTATTGATGCAATATAGTACTGACAGTAAGGAAGCATAAATAAATTTAATCTAAGAATCACATTCGGAGGACAGCGGTTCGAATCCCTGTCCGGGCATCCAAATTTGGGTTTTCCATAGTTTCCCCAAATCATTCCAGGTGAATGGCAGGATGCTTCCTTCAAAAGGCCATGGCTGAATTCATTCCCATTCCTTCCCCCCCTCCTTTCCCGTCTCTAAAGACCTCACTGTTAAGATACATTAAGCAGTTTTAAAAAATCTAAGAATATGTAGATAATGCTGTACAAGTTAACTAGAAGGGACATCGTTTCAATTCACTGTCGAAAGTTTGACCGATCACTTATTTTTCTCAGATGTTTTAGGCAACATAGCTACATTCTAGAAACCTATATGAGTTATAATGTAATTTCAGCTGCAAATGGTGATGTTGCTTGTTACTAGCTGTCGCAATGCCCTCAGGCCAAATGGACAACCTTTTTTTTAGCTCTACCAAGTCTGAGACTTGCTGGTACCCTGAGCTTTAAGGGGCCCACCTGAGCCTAGCGTGGGCCCCTGGTTTGTGCTAGGGGGCCCCAGTGCGTGGCACAGCCTAGCCCTCCGATAGCTACGCCCCTGGTTACTATAGAGCACTGTGTTAATAATAAAAGGAGGTAAATACATCTAATAACAAAAGGTCATATTGTAATGTATTACAAACTATAGATTACTCTTATTGATGGACATTAAGGGTGAACGATTTATGTTACGTAATTACTATGCAAACCAACTTCTGAGAAAAATGCTGGGTTGAATTCAGTTTTATTGAAATTTATTGATTTACAGTTGTTTAACTATTTAGAATTATTTAAGAGCGGAGGCTTTCTCAGCGTCCTATATGGATAAAATGTCCCTGGAAAACTCTCTCAGTCGCTTGACAGTGGAGGCAGACAATATGACCGCCGAAGAGTCGTCCTTTGCAAACGTTTCAACAAGCTAGTTTCCAGAGAACATTCCATCTATATAGCATTGTTATTATATAATGCTAATAACCTTAATTTTGTAATGTTGTACATACTTTGGCTACAGTTTACATAGCAATACTGTTGCAACTTCTACTGAACTAATGACAACAAAGATGAGGATAACATAAATAAGGTATGACTGAATTTAAAAAAAAAAAAAAAAAAAAAAAAAAAAAAAAAAAAAAAAAAAAAAAGCAGGTAGCATAAAACCTTTTGCTATATCTTGTAATATCAGAGTTATTCCACAACCAGGCCACATTCAGCACTATAAATGTGGAACCACTTCGATCCACTTAAAGTAATAACTTCAGTAACTTCACACTTATAAAATCAACTTAAATTCTTTTAAAAAAACTAAATTCATAGTGAATTAAGCTGTAAAAAGGTGTCAATTATTATTATGTTGCAGGCTGTATTTCAACCTCTAAAAATATTGCCATTCGAAAATTGTAATTACTATCACTCACATAAAAACACATTCACTTTATCGCAATATAAATTTCACTAATTGGAATTACGTACTTACAAGTAGCTGACATAATTATATCAATAATAAAAACAAACAAAATGTTAATTTAAATTGCAGTATATACTTTTGATTTAGTTTTTGGGAATTAATTTCTTTGAGTTTACAATAACAGTAACATAGAATACAGTGGAAATATTTACTTGGAATATAAAGACCTTGTAATCCCATATAAAATAATAATTGCTTATGTTAGATGCAGGGTCCTGTCAGTTCATTTCTTTGTAGTTACTTAACTAACTTCAATTGTTATTAAGTAATGCTGATAATCATATGGATTAAACTCAACGTTGCTGGGTCAAAACTCATCATAGGTGCCTTCTACCGTCCACCTGATTCGGATATAGCTATCGTCGAGGAGTTAAGAAATAATGTAAATAGTATAGCTAGCCGTTTTAAAGATCATGCTATGATTCTAGGAGGCGACTTCAATCTGCCTTATATTGACTGGCGTAATTACGTTCATATCACAGGTAGCAGGGATAAGGCAGCTTCTGAAGTAATACTCGATTTGTTGTCAGATAATCATCTCGAGCAGCTAGTTAATGAACCTAGGCGGTGTCATAACGGTAGCGAAAACATTTTAGACTTGCTGGTTACCAACAGGCCAGAATTATTCACCGACATTTCAACGACCACAGGAATAAGCGATCACAAAGCGGTAATTGCGACTATCAAATTAATGACCGAGCGAAAAAGGAAAAAAAGGGCGGATTGTATACAGATTCAGTAAGGCCTCAAAGGAGTGTTTTAGAACCTACCTGAGGAATAAATACCATAACTTCAAGTCAACAAAGGACACCGTTGAAGAGATGTGGCATCGTTTTATACATATAGTCAGGGAAGGAATGGAAATACATATACCAAAGCGGACAATAAAGGGAGAGGATGATCCACCGTGATACACATGCGAAGTCAAAAGATTACTCAAAAAACAAAGGAAAATACCCGCACGCTCAAGAAGGAAGGGGTGTCGCAGCGATTTAGAAACCTTAGCTGATTTAAGAGGACGTATTAAGAATGTAATGCGCGAGGCCTTTAACGATTTTCACTCCAACTCTCTCTCTAAGGGTCTCACAGAAAACCCAAAAAAATTTTGGTCGTATGTACGAAAAGTTAATTGTACCAACAGCAATATTCCAGCACTAATTCGTGAAGGTTCCGAGGTTAATGAAAGCCGCGATAAAGCTAACGTACTAAATACTGTATTCAAAAATTCATTTACAAATGAACATAAAGATAGTATTCCCGTTTTCCCACGCCGTGGCGAGTCGGTGATGGAATCATTACGAATAGATACTGCAGGTATCGTTAAGCAATTAGAGCTCCTGAAGTGGGGGAAAGCACTGGGCCCGGATGGAATTCCAGTAAGAGTATTTTCAAAGTATGCTGCCGAAATCGGGCCATTTCTGTCTGATATATTCAGTAAATCATTAGAAGAGCGAAAAGTACCTTCAGACTGGAAAATCGCGCAAGTAACTCCGATTTTTAAAAAAGGTGATCGAAGTGATCCTGGGAACTATCGTCCCATATCTATAACATCTGTTTGTAGTAGAGTTATGGAGCATATTATATGCTCGAACATTATGAATTTTCTAGATTATAATAATTTGCTTACAACAAATCAACATGGATTTCGGAAGAAAAGATCATGTGAAACACAGCTGGCCCTATTTACACACGACGTAATGAAAGTTATCGATACAGGTTCACAAGTAGATGCAATTTTTTTTAGATTTCCAGAAAGCCTTTGACTCTGTGCCACGCAACCGCCTTTTAGCGAAGCTTCGAGCGTACGGTATATCGGATCAGCTTTGTGAATGGATAAAGGATTTTCTAACTGGTCGGTCGCAGTATGTTGTCGTTGAAGGAGAAAGTTCTTCTAATCTAGATGTTACATCGGGTGTACCTCAAGGAAGTGTAATAGGACCACTTCTTTTCTTAATTTTTATAAACGATCTCGGAGACAAAGTGAAAAGCCTTTTTAGATTGTTTGCTGATGATGCGGTTAGTTATAGGGAAGTAAGAACTTTGGCCGATTGCTTAGAAATTCAGCGCGATCTGGATGTTATTTTGGCTTGGTGCGCTGAGTGGCAACTTACTCTAAACTGTAAAAAGTGCAAGACAATGAGCATAACTAACAAAAAGAATCGGATTGTTCAGAAATACTGAGTTAAGCAATACAGTTATTGATATGGTCGATTCTATTAAATATTTGGGAGTAACAGTACAAAGGAACATGAAATGGGACATTACACATTAATTCTTTAGTAGGTAGAGCATAATTCTAGGCTGCGATTCATAGGTCGAATCTTGAAAAATTGTAATGAAGAAACAAAGGAGGATAGCGTACAAATCTCTTGTGCGTCCACATTTGGATTATTGTTGTGCCATTTGGGACCCGTTTCGTAAGGCATTGATCGAAAGTATAGAGAAAGTACAGAGAAGAGCCGCTCGATTCGTGACCGCTTGCTACAGTCCTTATGAAAGCGTCACAGAACTGATTAGTAGATTAGGTTGGGAGTCTCTGGTAGATAGACGACACACGTTTCGTTTAAACTTATTGGAAAACATGCGTACTCCAACGTTTACTCATGAGTGTAGTGAAATACTTCTTCCACCAACCTATTTGAGTCGGAAGGACAGGAAAGATAAAATTAGAGAAATAAGGTGCCGGACTGATTCTTATATGAATTCTTTTTTCCCTCGTTCCATTAGGGATTGGAATGCACAGCAAAGAGATTAGCTTTGGTGCTGAGCACCCTCTGCCACCCACAATTTTGTGAATTGCAGAGTATATATGTAGATGTAGATGTAGATAACCTTCAAAATTACTAAATTTCGTACATACTTTTAGTCAATCATAACAGTAATACATCAGGACAGAGTGTATGTGAAAATATTTACCTTAACTGAATATAAGTAAAAAAAACTAATGATTGACATTTTGATTTGAAGGAAACATCTACTTCCTTTCAGCATTTTGGCAATTCATTTTTTCGTGTATGTTTAACTAAATAAAACTTTTATTAAATAAAAATTCATAATGCCTACTATACATTAATGTTTCCAACCACTTAAAATAATTTCGGAAGGACAGGGTCACCTTGCTTAACACCTATTTCAATTCTGCAATATTTAGTATTCGAAAAAATTAGCTATAGATTGTTTAAATAAGATAAACGTTACTATTATGCAAGAAATATTTGAAAAGCTTGATAGGAGATATTGTTAAAAATTTTCGAATAGTAATTTAGTCCATAAGATACAAAAAAATATGCTCTTGCTGAGTGTCAGAAATAAAAAATTAGATGATTTTTCAGTGTGTTCTCCTGCAGATTATCAAAATTAAGTAATAAAATTGCTGTAAATATTCACAGATTATTTGTGTCAAATAGTAAATATTCGTTTATTATACCTATGAATTACCTTAATCATACTTGAAAATAAACGGTAATTTCTAATGCCAAATTCACTACTGTTTCTTTGTTTACAGGTGCTGCTATGTCATTCCCACTCAAGAGCAGAAGCAGTCTAACACTTCTGATGTTTGTGGAAAATCTTTTATTATGACTGGTACCCTCATAATGCATGACAGAATCGATATGAGTGAGAAGATTTATAGTTATGAAACTTGTGGAAAATCATTTAATGACTGTGGTAATCTTAAAACACATAAAAAATTCCAGATTAGAAAACGAACATACACTTGTGATGAGTGTGGAAAACCATTTAAGAACACTGGTTGCCTTAAAAATCACAAAAGGATTCATACAGGGTGAACGACCCTATGCATGTGAAGTTTGTGGAAAATCATTTAACCAGTTCAGTAATCTTAAAAAACACAAAACAATACATACAGGTGAGCGAAATTTTGCTTGTGAGGTTTGCGGAAAATCATTTAAGGAGAGCTATAGCCTTAAAAATCATAAAAACAATCATATAGCTAAACGGCGTTTTGCTTGTCAAGTTTGTGGAAAATTGTTTAAGCGGTTTGATCACCTTATAAAGCATAAAGGAATTCATTTACAGGAACGGCCTTATAGTTGTGATATTTGTGGAACATCATTCAAGCAGTCTGGTACCCTAACAATTCACAAAAGGAGTCACACAGGTGAACGGCCCTATGACTGTGAAGTTTGTGGAAAATTATTTACTCAGGCTTCTCACCTGTCAAGGCATAAAAGAATCCACTCAGGCGAGAAGCGTTATACTTGTGACGTTTGCGCAAAATCATTTACAGACTCTAGTGGCTTTAAAATCCATAAAAGGAAACATACAAGCGAAAAACCATATACTTGTATTATTTGTGGGAAATCATTCAAACATTCCAGTTATCTAAAAGTACATGAAAGGATTCACGTAGGTGAGCGGCCATATACTTGCGAAGTTTGTGAGAAATCCTTTACTCTTTCAACCAGCCTCAGATCACATAAAAAAACCCATACAGATGAACAGCCTTATATTTGTGAGGTTTGCGGGAAATGTTTTAAGCAGAATAATTGTCTTAAATATCATAAAAGAATCCACACAGGTGAACGGCCTTATACTTGTGAATTTTGTGGGAAAAAATTTAGGCAGTCTGATGGCCTTAGACGTCACAAACGAATCCATACAGGTGAGCGGCCTTATGACTGTGAACTTTGTGGAAAGTCGTTTAGAGACAGTGGCGACCTTGCAAAACATAAAAGGGTGCATTCAAATGAGCGGCCTTATGATTGTGAATTTTGTGGAAATCTTTTAAGAATGTTAGAGCTGTTAAAACTCACGAAATACTTCATACAGGGGAACGACCTTATGAGTGTGAAGTTTGTGGCAAATGTTTTCGTCGTCACCTATCACCTTGCATCACACAAAGAACTCACACAAATGAGCGGCCTTATAGTTGCACAGTTTGTGGAGAATCATTTAAGTACTCTAATATGTTTAAAATGCATAAAAGTTCATGTGAATAGCCTATGCTATTGAAGTTTGATAATATTTTTATGGACTTTTCATAATTTATGGAATGTAAAATATTTCTTACAGGGGACTGGCCTTATGCGTGTACAATTTGTGGGAATTTATTGATGTAGTGAGGTGATGCAGTTACATGTAAAATATCGATGTAGTTAGGCAAAGGAGACAAGTAACCTGGATACTCATAATAGAACCTATATGGATGATTGACTAATTAGTTTAAAATAACCTATACATGGGTAAGCTCGTACTTGTGAAATTTGTATCATGTACTGTGCATAGTGCCTTATGCTGAAATGAAGAATCCTTTTGACTAGGTATAATTTTCTATATAACTATATTAAACATTTCAGTAACATTTGATTCATAACAGAATTAATTACTTTGATTTCCTGTTTGGTTTCAATTTCTGCACAAAATTCTTAACTCTATCACACAGAAGTGTAGTGCACAAAAGACAAATGCATATGAATTGCCTGATAATTAATAATTTTTTCTATCCCAGGACGAATAAAAAATTCATTTTTATAAACTAACATTTTCCTTATGGCTTTCTTGAAAAAAATTGCAACACTAATATCACTGTTTTTAATATTTATCATAGTCTTTTAAGTTAATATTGACTACCATTTTGTTTTGATAAATATGTTTTTATTTAATACATTTTTTATCTATATGAAATAAATAACCATTAAAATTTATTTTAAATATATGTTTAGCGAATATTTATATATGATGTTATTTAGTGCATTTTTCACAAATTTTCTCATCATTGGTTGCAGCCTGTGTAATTATTGTTACATATCCTCTCATAAATTTTTTATATTGCTTTATCTCTTCTGCTTGTAACAACTATAACAATATTTGAAGGGAGTGATTACATTTCTATGGTATTTTATTCAAATGTTTTGTTTTGACTAATGTAACTGACTTTTTTATTTTTTGACACATAAATAAACTTCATTGGTGTATTAGAGAATAGTTACTTTGTTTTAATGAATTTATGTTTTAACTCTACAAAAATATTTTATTTGATAAAATCTGAAATCTTATACCACACCTAAACACGTAAGTATTGATGCTGGAATTATTAATTCATGGTATTTTGGCACCAGTTCCTCTTTGATACTTACTTCATTGAAGGTTAATATTGGAATATATACAACAAATAGTATTAAATACTAGATGCGAAATATTTTGACATCAGTGGTATGTACATTGAGAGATTGATATGGAATCTCATGGAAAATGTCTGTGAGGAAATAAACTGGTTGGAAATTCGGCAATGTGGCTTAAAGCTGGGATATTCATTTGAATCTTAATTGGTGCACAATATGCTACATATTTTTATTGAAGGTTGATAGCTTAGCAGTGGATATTTCCAAGTCATTTGAGAATCATTCTTAAGACAGTTTTAAACAAGATAAAATCGTTGAGTATATCAAAAAATTACTTGCTGGATAGAGGAATTCTTAAAAGATAGAAAGAAAATAATCAGGGAAGAAAAAGAATGTCATAATATGTGTAAGTGTTGTATTTTGAATGTTGTTACTCATCATTCTATGAATGGTTAGAAAATGGTTTACAAGCTCTGTTGTTTGTTGATGATATAACGGTAAACAAAAGATCATAACTAAAATAGGCAGTGAATATTTGCAGGCTGGCATCGATAGGAATGAACGTGCAATGATTATTAAATACCACGAAGTGTTAACTTATTAGGTACACAGATTAAAAGGTTGCTTATGTTTCTAGAGCAAGGAAGGAATTCCTTTCTTAAGAGGTGAAATATAAATATTAGGGTGACGCAGAAACTAATACACCACATATTTTTTCTACAAAAATTATTTATTGAACAATGAACAATACAGATACAATAGAAAGAATGATATTTCTTGTACCTTCCCTATTTTTCCACGTAATATCCTTCCTGTTCAATGGCCTTCCTCCAGCGAGATACAAGAGCGTGTATGCCATGGTGGGGCCACTCCTTGCTCTGCTCACGAAGCCATTTCTTCACTGTGCGAATCACCTCTTAATCATCCTCAAAATGTCTCCCACGAATGGCATTCTTCAATGACCCAAACAAGTAAAAGTCTGAGAGAACTAGGTCTGGGCTTTAGGGTAGATGGGGTAACACTGTACAACCCTGTTTGATGATGTGTTCCAACATCCTCAAACTTGTGTGAGGGCGTGCATTATCATGTTGAAGCAAAAATCACCTGGCTTGTTATGGCGTCCAAGTCGCTGGAAGCGCTACTTGAATTTGGTTAACGTGTTCACAAATGCCTCAGAATTAATGGTGGCGCATCTCGGCACCACATCGATGCGTATGACACCATCACAGTCCCAAAACTCACTGACCATGACCTTGCCAGCGGAAGCAGTTGCTTTGAATTTTTTCTTCTGAGGCGAGTCAGGATGCGCCATTCCATCATTTACTATTTTTTTCAGGCTCAAATTGGTGAACCCAGGTTTCATCACCTGTCACTATCCATGACAATAAGGCTTCCCCCTCAGCTTCAAAACATTGTAGCAACTCAGAAGAAATGTTTTCCTGAGAGTATTGTGCTTCCCCGTAAGACGGCGTGGAACACTTTTTTTTTGCGTAATCAAGAGCACTGGCGATTACACCCACACTTCCTTTGCTGATTGAAAGCGCCCGCACCAACAGCCAAGTAGTTATACTTCGGCTTTTCGCAAATCAGCACGCTGCATCTTGTCAGGTGTTACAGCCGTGGATGGCCTACCTGACCGCTGCAAATCTTGGAGCTCCGCAGAACCGCTTTCAGATGGCCTCATTCTCTGTGCCCAGCCACTAACCGTACTTCTGTCGACTGCTGCTGCTCCATAAACTGTACATAAATATTTGTGAATGTTTCCAACCGCTTTTTTACTCCACAGTTAGAAATTCATTGCTGCTTATAACTGTAAGGGAACCAAATAAATCCCCGAAACATAGAGTAAAAGTGAAGTTAATATACACGTCTTTCGAGCTGCACAGCCGAGCGCTGTGAGACGAGACGGTATGTGCTGCAATAAGGACGGGCGCTGGCCGACAGCTACACGCAGGCAGTGCGGCTGGAACTTTCGTACGTAACGCATCGATGTGGCGAGTGTTCGTGATTTATTACCAACATTATCGCTTTATGCCACATTTCGGCCATAGGAGTCCAAATTCAAGCTAATGGGGGCACTGTGTGGCAGAGATGGCGTTCCTGTGTTTATACGACCGTCAGTGTGTGTTTTACGGTAAATAAACTGGAACTAAGCTTTAATCTCTGTTTCCGTTAACAAGAAACATTTCCAATCCGTATCTGGCTAGCACCACTCCTGCCCGAACTCTACGCAGCCTTCATATTAAACAGTAGTTGTTTCGGCAGCTATGGTTCCCGCAGTTGTCGATTCTGCGTGATCAATAATCGACTGGTGTCAGACTAGAAGGCCGTCGTCCTGACAACACAGAGAAGAACATCAAGAAGACGTCACTATCGGGCAGGCTGGTACCCATACGCCCGCCAGTCGATCAGTCAATCAATCAATACATCCACTCAGCCATCCGTAGCAGGACTCTAGCGTCATCTGCTGGATCCAACCCAGCACCATACGCATACAAACAGAGCCCTCTACATACCGTACATATATCACAGACGCGGAAACTTTGCGCGCGCACTCTGCATGGAGGAAGGAAATATATGGAGGAGAAGTGACGTTAAATCGGTGAAGCAGGCTCTAAACTCTCGCGCATGCGCAGTGGTGGCAGCTGAAGATATTGAGCTTCCAAACAAATCCGATGTTCACATTGTGTTAGATGCTGTGATTATTTCATTTTGTAATGTGTATAAGTGTTTTATAATGCCATCTTGTGTTGCGTACGGTTGCACAAATAGGCCAGACAGGAAAGAACCTGGAATATCATTTCATAAGTAAGTTGAATTCTAATTATCGTTGTTGAAGTGGGCGGTAGAAGTTGCAAACTTTGGAGCATGTCTATAAATATTTAGTCAGAGCTCTCAATGGGATGACTTTGTTCTCAAATTTTTGTTGGTGTAGTGTAGAAAATCATCTTACCTTGCTATTTTGCACATAATAGACTAGCATTACTTTTTAACGAGTGTTGAAAATGAGATTTAACGGGGTATGTTTTACATCGCGATTCAGTGAATTTAGTATTGTGCTTTCTTTCGTCACGTTGCAGTTTATACTGTATGATGAAATTAAATGTCTTAAATTATGCTATCAAATCTAGGAATCTTGATGAAGCAAACGATGTTTTTACTGCAAATACAGTTTGCAATTCAAATACGCGTGTTTGGGTATGTCTACATAGTTTGATTCTGTAGCGACAATTTAATGGAGATTGTGATTAGGTCTAAATGCAGTCTGTACCAGAATGGTTTTGTTGTTCCATGAGGGACAAAGAATTTATCTATTACTGTTAGTAATTTCATGAGAACCAAGTTAGTAACAAAATGTATATCGCGATGGAAACTACTCCAGCCATTTCCATTAAGCTTACGATATATGTTAACAAGATAACTATTTTTATTCTGGTCTAGGCCGCATTTCAACCTAACCACAAGTGGTAGTAAAAAAACTGAAATATCCGTTCTGCAAGTAATTCATTGTAGCTTTGGCAGAATTAATTTCTGGTTCAGGCTGCATATCAACCCAATCCTAGTATATCCCGAAAACTAAGCAAGATATCGAAAAATTTTATTCTTTATTTTCGATTTGTCTCGTCGTGTTACATAAGAATCGATCATTAAATTTGACTTTTGCGAAATTTTTCTTCTCCATTTCAACTCAAGACACCTCACTTTTGATACGGTATATCTCGAGAACTAGATGAGATATCGAAAATGTTTATTCTTTATTTTTCATTTGTCTCGTCTTTTTAAATAAGAATCCATGATGAAATTTGACCAATTTTTTTCTTGTGTATTTCAACCAAAACCATTTCACATTTGAGACAGAATATCTCGAAAACTAAGCAGGATATCAAGAAATTTTATTCTTCATTTTTTATTTGTCTCATCGAGTTACATAATACTCCATCAGCAGATTGCGGCGTCACGTTTATCCTAGAGTCCCCTTGACGTTTTTGTACATATTCCCCGTGTCTGTATGGAAGCGGCAATGCCCCCCCCCCCACTCCGGCCATGCCCCCCACTCCTCCTCCACCCTGCTTCACTTCAATGCGTTGTGAAGTTCTCTTGCGTTGTCTACATATATTTCCTTCCTCCATAGCTCTCTGAAGACTTCAAAGAATTGATATCTGAATTTTCGCATTCGTACCATTGTTGGTGCTGAGGAAAAAAATGTGGTGCATTAGTTTCTGGGCCACCCTCGTATCTTCGCATAACATTTGATAATACAGTGAACTACACAGGTCACATTTGGCAGGTTGAAGGAAAAGGTTTCAAATTCCTTCATTTGTTTGCAGGAGTAATGGAGGAATGTAACAAAATTGTGACGGAATTGGGTTACAAATTTTAATCAGCCCACTGTTTGACTATGATGATGTAGTATGCGACCAACTTTGGGGTATCGAATGCAAGAATTTGAGAGGGTACAAATGAGGGAATCCAGATTTGTCTGTGAGAATTATCGATGGTGCAATCAGTAACGGATATGATAAACGAATGGACTATGATCTACTGGTACACAGGAAGCGGGTGAAGAGAGTGTTGGGAGTATACCACACAAGGCACATGATACACATGAGGCTTGGAAGGATGTTGGTAGTAGATCTAGGAGTATTTGAGTTTTAACAATTTCAGACGCCTTTAAAAAATTTTAACATTAGGGGACCATGTAATTTTTTAAAAAATAACCTGTACCTTTGCATAAAATATGATCTAAGTAAGATATGTACAGAGAACTGTGAGAAATTCTCTAATATAAATAGCCTTTTTGATAATAAATTTGAGTTTTGGAGTGAAATAATTGAATTTTTGTGGAAATAAGCAAAATACGCCAATTTTCAACTAACGCCCGACCGCTTCTTCCGAGAAAAAAACTGTTATGGTTAAATTTGTAAAAAAAAATATGTTCTTTCATTTTGAATATAAAGGTTATTTACAAAGGTTCTTGTTGCTGCTTTCGCTTCATTTTTGTAGACGTCGTTATCGCCGCCTATAATCACGCAGCTGTCTCCAGTGTTAAAGTCCCAAATTTTATCAAAGTCTTTAACAATTTCACTCAAGGGAGCACCAGGTTTAACTATACCATTAACAATGAAATTGTGATCCTTTTCCGCGATAATTTCAGCTAGGCCTTTCCCATGGCCATGGACGCCGGCAGGATCACTTTAAGGGAGGTGCATCTGTTTTTTAACATATATATAATATATATTACTTATTAACTAAGGATAATGAATTTATTGAGAAGGAGTTGAACCAATTTGGACGCCTAGGCGCCTTAAAAGTTGTTATTCAAATAGTGAATTTACCAATAAAATTTTTGTTTCTTAATCTTTTTATGTGTATTTTCTTTCATAGCAGGGGGGTGCAAGTTGTGGATGAAAGCAGATTAAATCTGTTTCTTGTATCTACTTTAAAGCACTGCTGAACACTCTTAACACGCGTAAACTTTTAGGCATAATAAAATTACTTTCTTCAGTTGAATTTAGATTTTCAATTGTCATTTTTAGATTTTTCCATTTGATGGATAAGCATGCCAGCTGCATAAATGTCCCTTTTAATTGCTTCAATAACTGATTCTTCTTTTCCCACGAAAAAATTTTCTCTGTCTTCCATGCTTCCATGGCAACATTTGCGATCGTACTCACATTTCGCACTCACTGTTTCCAACTTATTTATGCAACCACTGTGAACCCATTTTTGAATTACAGAACATAGTGTAATTCCAGATGTCACCAATTCTTTGCATAATACACACTTTATAGATGATAGAAAGTTTATTTTCGGAGAGCAGCTCACAACAACTTCTATACCGGCCGCCATTTTCAAGAGTATTGTATTGTATATTGAAAAATAGATAACAAGCCATAAATATAAAGTGTAATATTTTTTGGACACATCTATTGTATGGATGACACCAGGCCAACAAAATAGATATTCAAATATTTCTGGGAGAAAAAGTCAACTATAACCTGAATTCAAGAGATTAAAAAAGATTTTAAACGAAATAATATTAGGGAACAGGACGCTATGGAAAGGAAAAATTTTTGAAATCAGATTTCGAATATGGTGAGATTCCTAGGTAGAGAGGAGAAGAAAATTGGTGCAAAATGGTCTGAAGAGAGAAAGAGAAAAAACAGTGCAATAATGAAGGAGTTCTGGGAAGGAAGAAAGAAAAAACAACAGGACAGGACTTGAAGTAGCGTCATGTTTGTAGGCTGTTTTCAGCATTAAAACAGTTTCAGCAGCATTTTTACTGAGTAGAAAACAAAATTTCACTGCTGCATATTGTTCACTTTAACTTTCCATAGTCAAAAACGAAACAATAAGACAACAGCGCTAGCAAAAACGATCACTGCAGATTAACAGAACAAACCAGGATAATCAACAAAGAACTGAACAATGAACTGACAATGAGTTGCGCTATAAACTCCTAGCGGCAGGAATGCGTACTACACAAGCTCCACCCATGGCAATACTAGGCCTATTCCGGTTATTTTTGGGTACTCCCTCAAACTATTTTTAACCACCTCGTTTCATTTTTTGATGTCGTATTTTTTTTTTTCATCTCGTTCCTACATTAATTCGTGTCTGTATCTTTCTTGACTTAGTTTATATTGAAGATATTGTAAAAATTTAATCTTATAAACCTTATTCAGTTCAAATCACTTTCAGTGAGATTTTCATATAAGCAACGACCATGATGTTTCAGAAAATTTCCGGGAAAGATGATAAATGTTTAGTAATGAAAGTAGTGATAAAAAAAAAAATCAGAAGAAACTTTGCATCATCGTTGCTACAAAGATTTGTCCAAGAGTCACATTATAAGACACATTATAAGTAGCGGTTGTCATTTTTGCGGATGCGGATGTTTTGTGGAAGCGGATGTGGAAAAATAAATTTATAATTATTTAGATTTTGAATATTTTATCAAAATAAATTTAAAATCAATCTTTTTTCATAATCAAATTCTAATTCCATATAATACTTCCATATTGATTTATTTTGCCTAATATTTCGACAACAAAAAATGTGGGATGATTTCACAAGTGAATTATATTATTTACATAATTACCCAAGCATCTAAAAACCAGTCTTTGTCAAATGAACTTTGCGTCGAGGTCATTAGAGGTGAAAAGATCGAGGCTAGGAACTGGAAAGAAATGAAATTTTTCTTAATCATTTAGTAACGCTAAAACAACATACAGTCGTATAGGACAAGAAATTTCTGAACATCTTTGTACACGCTTGTGCATATCGATCAGCCCTCACCCTCAAAAAGTAAACCAAACTAACCACGGCCGACACACGGTGCCGTGTCGTTTGAATTCACTTCAATCGAGTGAGCAACAGCAATAAGAAAAGTGTCTGTCGGTGACAGTCCGGGCTCGGTGCGGTTTATTGTAGCCCGACCTTTACTTTAGATGCAAGTACAAACTTGTAAATTCGTCGCTTAGGCCATAACACCATTTAGTTCATTGTTACTTTTATTGCAAGATAGTCAGAAAACAACCAGTTTTTTGTTAGCTAAGCGACGATGGGCAGAATCTCGAATAAAGAAAAAAGAATAATATATATTGCAATGTAAACAAAACATCCGCAATACATCCAAATTAAAAATTGCAGATGCGAAAGCGGATGTTATATTTCACGCGAAAGTTCCGCACTTGCGGATTCGGATATCGGTTACATCGGTAATTATAAGAACTAGAGGTAAGGGGAGGGAGGTACCATTTTTATAGTCAGTGTGTGTACTCGGTTGTTGGGAGTGACTGTTGTCGATGGTGAGTCGGTCAATCATATTTTAATTTTGAGTCGCAAACATTATCAGTCATTATGCCATTCCATATACGTGCATGAGATTGATCACCACTTGTGTAATTATAGTGTTGTTTATAACAACTTATATAACACTTGCACTACCTTTTCAGAATTTTAATTTTGCTGTCATTAATTTTTTTTAAAATCATTAAAATATTATGTAAATTCATTAGCAACAAGAATGGCTTATGAGTAACAGATTATAAGGATGTAATATTTATTTAATTAAATTGCAATGGAGCGCACGATCTGGTGGCAATTTACCTACCCACCCATCTTCCCCCTATCCTGGGCCCACCTAAATTTTAGCTTTAAATTCTTTCAACATTTTTGGTAAATTATTCATTTCTCTTGGTAATTAATTCCAATTCCTAACACCATTACCAAAAAAAATAGAATGTTCTTACACGCCTGTACATGAAATCGAGTTTGCAAATATGGGAGACATAAAATAAACTTTAGTCTTTATGAGACTGTATGAGTACCAAGTGGTGTTGTGGACAGGAGGGAGACTATCCCTGTCTCAGCTCTACCGACGTCCCTGGGGGATGTGGGCACTCAGTGGATTCTGCTCAGTTGCAGCCTCTCAAGCGATATTTGCATTTTAATAAGTGACTTTCTAGATTGATGTCAATTCCGACCGCACTAGTAAAATCTCCTTCCTTCCTCTTAACGCCGCTAGATGTCTCCCTGTACCAGGGCCGGATTAAGACAGCGCTAGGCCCGTAGCAAATGTGAAGAAGAGGCCCTTGAATTTTGCCGTCCGGGGGGAAATTGTAGAGCTGAAAAAAAAAGGTCGCCTGCTAGCCTAGACGCGTGGCCCGTAGCATTTGCTGCCTCCTGCTACGTGGCTAATCCGGTACTGCCCTGTAGCACTGTCGCCAATAACATTTGTTATTTTCGGCTTCTCTTCGAGACTGGACAGCGCTCTGTTGATTTCTGGGATAGTAATTCAGTTGTGTCGGGCCGTATGCGTCTCCTCACTACATGCTTAACCGCGTACTTTTCTACAATTTCCAATTTAAATCCGGTGCAACATGATCCTCAGTGCTATTTCTCTACCATGTTAAAAGAGCTGGAATTGGATTCATTGGAAGACAGGAGGAGGGTCAAAAGGATCATGGGAGTGTACAACGCGTATATTGATGGTGAGGCATGGAAAGATATTGGTGTAAGAATTAAAAGTAATGCGTGTAAGGGAAAAGATGACCATGACCACAAGCTGGCACTCGATTTCAGGCACAAGATTATCTTTTTTGAGTACAGGTGTCAGGGATTGGTACAAGTTACCAAGAGAAATGGTGAATAATTTATCAAAAACGTTGGAAGAATTTAAAGCTAAAATTTGCAGACGCCTAATGTAGGTGGGTGCAGGAAAAGGAGAAGACGGGTGTGTAGGAAAATTTCCACCGCCATCGCAATTTAATTAAATATTTAATTTTATATTTTACATTTCTACAAACAAATCCTGCTGCCCTCCCTTGCACATCAACATTCACATTACTACTACCTCACAACAATCATAGAAATAGATGATTGGATCATTAATATCTATATATAATATACTCTACTTTTTTTTTTTTTTTTTTTTTTTTTTGCTGTCGTCAGTCTTTCGACTGGTTTGATGCAATCTCCATCCCTTCCTATCTTGTGCTAACCTCTTTATGTCTACATACCCCTTACAACCCACGTCCTCAATTATCTGCTTCATATATTTTAATCTCTGTCTTCCTCTACAGTTCTTACCTTCGACCGTTTCCTCGGCTAACAATTTAACTAATCCAGCATGTCTCTTCTTTCTGTAAGCTTCTTCCACAATCTTCTTTCCTCACCAATTATTTCCAAAAATCGTTCATTTAGTACTTTGTCTTTCCATTTAATTTTCAGCATTCTTCTGTAGCACCACATTTCAAATGCTTCAATTTTATTTTTTTCCGGTATTCCTTATTTTGTTAACATAAAGTGTTGGGCTCCACACGTAGAGTTTTAAAAAGTTTTTTCTAATTCCTAGATCAATATTTGAAACTAAAAGATTTCTCTTTTTCATGAAGGCTCTTTTTGGTAGTGCTATTCTGCTTTTAACATCATTCCTGCTTCGGCCATCGGTTGTAATTTTGCTTCTCAAGTAGCAGAAATCACTTACTCTCCTATTGCATCCAATACTATTTCTATATTTAATCTACTGTGCGTCGTATTTTGCTACTACTCTAGTACCAAACCAAAAGTTCCTGAGTTATAGAGTAGAAAGTTTAACTGATCATCCGTTACATAATATTTAGGTATTATTCACCAATGATTACTGAATATTTCAACCAGACGAGCTGGAATGGTGAGAAGACTATTGCAGTTCACGTTAAGGATTGAAAATAAGCAAAATAAACCAATTTCGTCACACTGAGGTCAACTATTGCAATAACTGAATGAATTCAAAATGTGGTTTTAGTGAATTGGTGACATCTAACACAAATTTAAATTATATCACTAACTGAAGCTACAAATTTTACAATTTCAGATTAAATATTTCGTTTATATGAAATATTTGCAGTTTATTCGCTGTTAGTTCCTTACCGGTGTGATCGTCATTTTTTTTAAAAAAAATTGTGTCTCTAAAATTTAGGGGTTGGAAGGAAAGGTAGGAAATAATTACCCATTGTATTTGGTAATTTAAATTCGTACAGTAAACCAAGAGTGGATTGTTCCCTTTCGGCGGGCAGTATCTTTGCGTCTGTCCTCTTTGTCGTCAGCTGATTCGTGGCTTAAGGCGTGTGTTGGCTGTGGTATTGTAAATATCGCGTTGGAAACACGAGTGACGGAAGTAGAAAATGTGGAATTCATCAGTCAGGAGGTATGTTCCTATATTTATAGTGTTCGTGGAATTGAGCTGTTCCTGTGTTCGTTTTTACAATTAACACAAATAAAGTTCGTTGATGCCCCCAACCATTACTCGGAAAAGTGTGTATTGTTTATGGGATTGGCATTGTATAATCGTAAATTTCCCCTTTTCACAAGTGTAACATTAGTTGTAATTATGATTGCATACATATGAGTTAAATATTCTACATACGTTCAATATTTCCTCTTTCATCACTAGAAACATTCGAGCCAATTTCTGTACAGAAAACATGATGTGATTTTCAAGAATTTTAAGTTTGTTGAAGTTGTTTGTGCTTCTAACAGTAGTTGTCCACTACATTGCATCGATGTGGAGCTCTTTACATTGTGATTTACTAAACAAAGGCATTCTTCCTGTTATCAGCGAAGACTTTAATTTTTTGTATTCATGCTGTACCCTGACTTTGTATCTTGTTGTTTTGTCTGTATTTATTTATGGTTTTCCGATGGCTGTATGTAGCTAAGATACTGATTTCTAGTAGTCTATAGTTTTTTTCTTTAATATCTCTCCCTCCTCCCTTAGTTGAAGTTACATGTGAACTTTTTATAAATACATTAAATATATTTTTTTTAACTGCTTTACGTCTCTCTGTAACATCGAGGTCTTTAGAGACGGGAAAGGATGGGGGCAAGGAATAGGAAGGAATTCGGCCATGGCCTTTTGAAGGAAGCATCCCGGCATTTGCCTGGAGTGATTTGGGGAAACCATTGAAAACCCTAATCTGGATGCCCGGACGGGGATTCGAACCGCCGTCCTCCCGAATGTGAGGCGAGAATGACATTAAATATGTATTTGCCATGAGAATGTCAGTATCTGCTAAATACTTGTATGAACCAAGAAAATGATAAAGGAAACTGGGTTACACGTCGTAATGTATGTCGGTGGTTTATCAGGTTATATCCATTAATTTCAATTTTTTAGTAGTTGAGGTTAAAAAAATTATTTTAACACATGTGAGAACTGGAGTTTTTTCTTCATAAATTTTACAGCACATGATCTTTGTCACATTCTGATTTGATTTTACTGTCGATATTTGTTTACTGTTGAGCTTTTATTGTTTCAGCCACACATACTCCATAGTTCATATAACTATTTCGTGTCTACTGTTTCTTCTGCTTTGTAAGAGCGTAATATTTTATGTGGCTATCCTAAAATTGGTTGCCAGGCTTGGCAGCCCTGTCTGATGAAACTTCACATCCGTTTCTGCTTGGGCCTTATGGCCTAACCACATGAAGTTTTTTTAAAGACAATCTAAACTGAGGAATGATGTTACATGTATCTGAGAAATTTGTAAGATTTTTAAAGCTACAGTTTGTGTATCAGAATGCAAACTGACAAGGCTAAATGACAATAGAAAACTGCCTTAAAACTATGAACAGTATGATCACCTAATATGATTCCTCTTAATGGTTTGTAATTGACATTTGTTTACACTAACTTTGCTTGCACTAACTATTCCCATCTTACATTATGAAGGTTCATAATTCATGTTATCCTCATCTAATGTATAAAAATAAATGTTCATGTTGTTGTTGTTGTGTGTGTTGTTGTGTTTTTTTGTCTTCTATGCATTCCTATACCATTCATCTGATTATGATGAAACTTTGGTTAGTTATTCTGTGTGTGCCTGCAAAGGAACTTTAAAACAAACCGTAAAATTCTGCCCACATTTGTCTCCAAAACCCGCCCCTTTCCACCTTTACCCCCACTCCCTAAATATTTTACCATATTCCTCATACAAACACATAGTTTTTATCAAATTTTGATGAAACTGTGTATATGTATACTTTAAAACAAATAGAAAAATACTGCCTGTGTTTGGTTTACAAGTCCTAACTTCTCTCCTCCTTTACCCACCCATAATTTATGCCAACATTGCTCATACAAACCCATATCTCTTATCTGATTTTGATACTACTTACCACACGTATGCTTCAAAACAAAAGGGTCTGTAGCTGAATAGTTAACATAATTACTCAGATTTCTGTCTTAGGTCACAGTTTTGAAGCCAGGGGATAGCAGGAATGATTTCTTGGAGTTGCTATTGATCATTTGAACGACACCCAGACGTTCCATGGTTCAGATTCCATATTTAACTGTAGGTCACAGAAGAAAGGAACTGGCCGTCCTGCCTGATACAATGGGTTAGTGCACCTCCTTCAGGTTGTGGACTAAGTTAGTTTCTTTATGTTAAAGCAAAGAGAAAAATACTGTCTATGTTTAGTTTACAAAAAGCTAACCCCTCTCCTCCTTTATGCCAACCCTCAATTTTTGCCAATGTTGCTCATACTAACCTGTAGTATTTATGCAGGTCTGATAATACCTAGCACACCTATACTTAAAAAACGTAAATCTGCTGTCATAGTGGTTAAGGCTCTTATGTTCAAAAGTGTCTTGGTCTGGTCACAGGTTCCAATTCTGGTGGAAACAGGCATTTTTAAGAGTTGTATATGATCAATGGCTTAGTATGCCCCCTTTGGGTTGTGGACTAAGTTAGTTTGTTTACTTTAAAGCAAAGAGAAAAATGCTGTCAACATTTGGTTTGCCAAATCCAACCCTTCTCCTTTACTCCCCTTATTTTATATAAATGTTCCTTATACCAACCCATCCTGTTTGTATCCAATTTTGATGTAACTTTGCATACGTTTACTTTAAAATAGCGAGAAAAATATTTCCTACATTTGGTTTACAAAAACCCACCACTCTCCCTGAAGCAAAATTACACATGGAACTATTCAGTCTTTTTTGCAAATATCTTGATAGAGGTAGGGAAAATAACCAAAGTAGATAGGGATATATGTGATATTCTGAGAGCCAATAATATTTCATGTCAAACTGTTCGACTAATTTTGACTGCATAGTTGCCGACCAAGGAATTCAAACTTAAAAATTTACAAATCTACAGTTTTTATCCAATCCTGAAGGAGGTTTGCACACAGATGTTTAAAATAAATGAAAAATGTGTTTATATTTAGTTTAAAAAACTGCACACACTCTTACCCTTCTCCCCTATTAATACTAATTTATAAAAGCAACTTTTCCAGTTTTTGTATCGATGTGAATGCTGATGGAGAATTTTTATTACAATCCATTAAAAAGGGATAAAACATTAGAACTTTCATATCCAACATCCAAGAAACACTGTAGACAGTATTTTTATCTTTGTTTTAAAGAGAAAAAAAAACTTTGTCCACAACCCGAGGGTGGGTTAGATCCTACTGAAAGGGGACGTAATAAGCAATTGATCATATGCAACTCTTTAAAAATTTCTGCTTCCACCAGAATTTGAACCTGTCACTAGACCAAAAAACATTTGAAATAAACAGCTTTAACCACTGATCTACCACACTGCTCTATTTTTAAACGTAGGTTTGCTAAGTGCTATTACAACTGGATAAAAATATAGGATCTGTTTTGCAGAAAATGAAAGACGAAAATATTGTTAATCCCAAAGAATTAGAATAAAATTATTCATTATTAATTTAATTCATAAAAATATTGTCTTTCATTTATTTTATTTTTGTCCATATTTTGTCGATACACGTATCCACGTAACATGTTTGCTGCCAACCACGCAACTGCACATGGTGAGATGTCAACACTAAAGTACCAATCACACTAGCACATGGTGTGGAGTTATGTCTCAGTAGCCAGCCATGTTGGCCTCAACATTTATTTTCTCGTTCAGTTGGCATTATACGTAAAGTGTATCTGCTGGTATAGGCGTGTAGTAAAAGGTGTCAACAAGTTATAATGGCAAGTGAACTCGAATTTATAGCTTTATTAGTTGTGAAAAATGTTGAAATATAGGTTGTAGAGACGATAGTTTTGCAGAGCCTTCTGCCCCAAAAGAAGAAATATGCAGTGTAATAAGTCTCCGACAGATGATGAAATTGGAGATTTGTTTGTTGGCTGAACTCTCAGATGAGTACCCAAGCGATATTAGTTATAACAGTGGTGAAGAATTCATTCCTCTCCCATTTGCCCAATGCCCATGATATTTTGAATTCTAAAGAGGAAGATTTGCTAGAAGTGCAAGAGGTAAGATATATATTCAGCATGATTCCCCTATGGTTGGAAATATAATTTCAAAAACTGTCCCACAATGGAACAATTTTCTTTCACTAAATCAGAGTGTTAGTTGCAAATATTGTTTGCAGTAATAACATGACTGCAACCAATTATAATAATTTTTTAGTAATAATGTATAATACAAAAATAATGCTTTTTGCCACATATTTTCATTATTATTCATTTTTATACATCACATCTAAGTGCGTAATATGGCATTAAGGACATAAGTTTACATATAGTGCCAATCATGTGCTGACACAGTCAAAATATTCCATTAAAAAGGCCTAATTAGTAATTAGTATGACACACTTAATCTCATTTCATTGCCAGTTTTAATCATATTTGTTATAAGAAGTAAGTTGGCTTATGGGGAAAACCCATTTTTATGGCACAGCGTTTACTATCAGAAAAAGAGGCATTGCAATGCATGCTAGGCAAAGCTAGTTTAAGAAAATTATCAATCGATAAAGTAGGACAGTAGTAGCATTACACATAAATGTCTGACACTTGCACCACAGGAAATGGCTAATTTTGCAGTAACACTAAGGATATTACTGCTCATAGTACAGAAATAAAATGACCTGTGTTCAAGACTATTGAGCTAACATTAGCCTAAATTTTTAAGGGTTTGGAGCTGCAGAATAAACGAATTTCTGCTGTGGGCAGTGATGATATTAATGTTTTTAAAGTGTGATATACATTGGCATTACTTCTTTTCAGGTCTCCAATGGAAGAGACAGCAGAGCTGCTGTTGACTACTTTGTCCATGAAGGAAGTGCTTTCCAGGCCACTTTTGCGGTTTCCTCAGTTCCTTGAGACTCTCCTGGAGGCTGGTGCCATCAGCTGCAGTGAGCTGGAGGTTATGAAGCGCCAGCTGGACTCTCCAGAGACAGCTCCACTCCTCATGAGTGCGCTGTGTCGGGCGGGACACCTGCACCTGCTGCAGATGGCGCTGCAGCACCGCCCAGGACTGGTTACGCTGGCTGTCGACGCCCCTGCACGTGGCCTCGAGGCACGGCCAGCCCGCCGCCGTGCGGATGCTGCTGGACGCGGGGGCGGACCTGGAGGCGGCGAGAGAGAGTGACGGGTGGACTGCGCTGCACGAGGCGGCGGCGTGCGGAGGCATCGACGTGGCCAGAGTGCTGTTGAGGTCCGGGGCCCTTGTGGACGGCAAGGACAAAGCCGGCAGGACGCCGCTACAGCTGGCAGCAGGCCACGCTGCACTCTCACAACTGCTGGTATCGGCTGGGGCAGACACCACTGCAGGAGGAGATGAATCGTCTGCGAGACCTCTGCCAGAGGCAATGAGAGACGGTGACGAGTGTACTGCAAGGTACGACGCAGCGGCACGTGGAGTCAGTGGTGGGGCCGACGTGGCCGGAGAGCTGTCGACGTCCCGAGCCCAGGACGGCAGGACGCCACAGCAGCTGGCTGCAGGTGCCGCACAGCCACTGGGCTCGGCGCGGGCAGACGCCGCTACTCGTAGTGCTCGAGGATCAACTGTAGGGTACGGTATATCGTTACATTAATAATTATATTTCTTCATTTTTACTCTCAGTTTTATTGGTTAACAAAATATATATAGCATTAGAAACATGATAATACTCTTATTATGTGTGTAATTAAATGTACCGGCCTAGCAGTTACGCTGAATGTATTTAGGTACCACATGCTAGACTTTGCCTATCATATTGTCTTCTGCTGATAAGTTTCAAAATTTTCAATGTTTATTTGATTTGGCTTCTTGTTACCTGTATTTAGGGCTTTTAGAAATAGTTACACCTTGTTTTTATATGGTGTTTTTTTATCTAATGTGGGTCTAAACCCACTTTCACACCTGTTGGGACAGATGAATATTCTGTTATCAGCTTCTTTTTTTAAAAAAAATTTATTTCACTAGTAACCAAAAATTATAAATAAAGTCAGTTATCTCAACAATGCTGCAGTTCTTTTAAGCATTTCTATATCCCAGAATACTGCACCACAAGTAGTTTTTTTGTGTTCCACTCTATTTAGGCTCGTAATGATTGGTATTGTTCCAGCACCTGTATCTGCAGTACTCCATGAAAGTTTAGTAAAGTCTTCATGAGCTATTTCTCTATACAAAAATAGTAGTCATCATAGATTATCCAATTCCACAGTAATATTTTTTTGTTTTGTTTCCATACTCTGATTTATGGACTGCTTTGTTAACATGTCCCCTTGAGGTTTAAATTGATTGGCATTCACTTGTATTTGCTTCCGGTATTTTGAATGTTTTAATGAGATTTTCTGTTGTATCTTTCAAATAATATTTACGAAGCAAATTAGCTGCTAAGAATTGTTTACCAGAGGATCCTTTTCACTGCCTTTCTTTAAAATTATCTCCTTGATGCAGTTTTTCTTTTTCTTTTTGCATTTACTCAAGAGTGGTATAACTGGGGACAACAAAATTCGATAAACACATCAACCAGGAGTCATAATCATTTTGGTGGAAAAGATCAATTTTTGCATGATACCCTGTGGGATGTAGTGGTATTGTGTGCAATACACATCGGGCACCATATATAGATGTTGGTGGTTGCCAGCCTATCTGGGCTTATTAGATGAAACATAATTACAGGTAAACATAATTAGCAATTTGCATTTAAATATTTGGCATGAATTGGCCAGTGATTGTTGTTCTCCTTCTAATGCTGTTTGGTATGCACCAAATTTCCAGATTTAATCTAAATGATGTTACTAAGTTATCTACAGAGTACCGTCCTTAACAAAACTATTGTAATATATGATTAATATGAACCCCTTTATACTTTTCTTAACAGTTGTTGTTCCCTCTTTCTCCAATTACTTAATCTGCTCCTATATACTTGTGGGGGTAAACTGTATCCTTGTACAACTCAACCCATTCATTTCATGAAACCAATTTCTTTATTTTGATGTCTTATTTTTTTTTAAAAACATTTATTCACATTGCTGTGTTTCGTACTTCCTTACATAGCCATAAAAATTTCTGGTTGCATCATTTCATATTCTCACTTTGTCCATAATATTTTGCTTTCCTCTTGCTGCTAGTAATCCGTTGCCTACTTGTTTTAAGTATTCTTTGCCGTCCTGCTTCTTTCTTACTCTACTGTGTTGTCGTTCTACTAAACCTATTCAATGTCCTTATAACTCTCATCCTATATAGGTTTAGAGCTTCTCTATGTGTTTTGTTTTAATAAACATTTGTTCCTTCATTCTTCCTATCACCTTGAATTGTTCGTATTTCCTCTCTATTGTAGTGGTGTCCTTTTTGCATTTTTCAAATTTTCCCTGAAAATTCTACTAAGTTCTTGAACATATAACTTCTTATAACTACACATTCAATTTCTGTTTTGGCTACTGCCTTACAGAATCATCGTACATATACCACAACTGCTTCACGACTACTTACTTATCTTTATTTGGAAAACCATTATACATGTTTTTCTCCTTTGTGCTTTGCTGTGTTGCTTCTATAAATCTCCCTTATTAAGGTATTTCCATACATCTGCTTTACTGTTTCAATTCTTCCTGTTGTGCTATATGGCTATCAAAATTGTGTTTTGTTTGATTTTTGGTGTTTTGTTTGCTTTCAGTTTTTCACTATGATATGATCAAGTTTTGTTTTGCACTATTGTTTTTTAGTGTCTACTGTTCACTCATATTGTAATAACGGTTTATGGTACAAATAACTGAACCAAAATAATCATTACTGCTTGCTTCACTGTGGAGACTTTATTGTACTGGTTTATTTGAGGTTTCTTCCTGAATTTTACAGATTTACCTTCTTAATTAAGCATTAGAAACCTCAAAAGTAGAACAGCAGTTGCAAACCTAGCCTCTTTCAACAAAAGAGATAATTTAGTTTCAAACTAGGACTCGGAAATAAATTTCAAAAATTGTTTATATGGAGCACAGCTCCTGATAAATTGAAGATTGGACACTGGAAATAGTGTAAAAGCGAAACTCTAAAGCATTTGGGACATGGTTTTGAAATATACTCTTGAAAATTAAGTGGAGACGTAGATCTTTTTTTTTTTTTTAACTGCTTTACGTCTCTCAACAGTGAGGTCTTTAGAGATGGGGGAGACGTAGAGCTAGAAAGTGGTCTTATTGTAAGTAAAAGAAAGAGTAGGATAGTGGATCATGAGGGATTTGATAACTTATGAATAAAAAAAGCTTGAAGGAAGATGTAGAGTCAAATGGAGGTTAAAATAAATGAAGTTGTTAATTGAGGATGTACGCTACAGGATAGGAAGAGATGGAGGGCAGCTTTAAATGAGTCAAGGAACTAATAATAGGAAGAGAAGTTCTTCATCCATTATTTCAGGTGTTAAAGTGTCTATACATATTTGTTATACAACATTTTACTAATTGGATCAGTACACAATTTACATCATCACTGTAAAAGTGGGAAATGACTTTCTTTTTACTTTTGATAAATGAAATAATAGGATTGGAATATTACAGTATTTTTGTCACAACTTATTTGTACAATTCCATTCAAATCTAGTTTTGTGGTGAATCTTTAGAAACACTTTTAATTCTTTCTAACTTATTAAAACTTGCAATATATCATACTACCACCTTCTACCTGTTTCATAAACACTTAAACCAGCAGGCATACATATTACGTGCATTGGTCAGTGCCTGCTTTCAGTTGCTTGACTTAAAGTTTCAGCGCTTCCATAAAACTCAAGAAAAGTTGAAAAGAGAACAATTTACTAATAACTAAATAGTTGCAGATAATTATTCAAAACTTATTTTATCTCACAAGCTTTTTCTTACAAAAGATTTAACTCTCTCGATAATAATTTCAAAGGTTCTTTTGATCTTTATCAAAATAGTTCCTCTTGCGTTTACCACTCTTAATAATGTCCCTTAAGTATTTATTTACAGTCCCTAACAATGCTTTTATATGGACCAAATCTTGTGAAATCTGAAGAACGCATGTGATGAACTAAAGTGACCTCATTTTGTGAGTGTGTGTATGTGGAGGGGGGGGGGGAAGTGGGAGGGGCTGACAAACATTATACATTATTTGAAAAATCAGTAAAGGAAAGGAATGAGCAACTAAACTGATTTCTTCTTTTGTGCACTTAAAGGCTCCACTGAATCTCATCTAACAGAAAAAATTTCTCTAGCCGACAACATGATAAATTATCGGCCAACAAAAAACAAATCTCAAGTTTTGAATTTTCTATGAATTTATTCCATCTCATTGCACTTGGAAGAAACTATTTATGACATTGGAGGCAAAAAATATTGTGGGTAGAAAATGCTTTTAAAATTGTATATTGCCAGTACCGGCAAAAGACTGACTTCTGAATGAGTAAAGAGCATATTATATGTGATAAAGGTAATTAGATGAACAAGCTCACATGAAATGGGAAAAATTTGAAAAAAATTTGGATGGGTGCCACTATCAAAAAGTACTGGAGAGTGAAGGAGTAGTAGTACCTCTAATTTAAAAAAAATAAAAAACAGTGAATTTTGATGCAAGATTCAGCAAAGAAAATAAAGCCATTAAATGAAAATAGGGAAAAAAATCTGTGAGGGAGTTAAAAGTATCTTGTATCATAACCCATAAGATATGCTATCACTTTGTGCAATTCCATTAAAGTTAGTCTATTAGCTTTTTTATGATGGCTGAACAGCTTGAGACTCTAAATTTCAGAATTTTCACCAGTCTCTGCCATCAATAGTGTAAACTGAAATAATACTTTTCAAAATCAATTTCATGCACTGACAACTTATCTGAAGGTTTATAGTGTGGCACAATATATTTTATAGAGATTAGGTATTTATGTTCTACCACATATTACTCGTATTTGTTTGTTACTTAATGCAAGTTGCCATCTGCAAATAAACACTTCCTAATCTCATATTCTAAAAAAAAAAAAATGTATCTTTATTCCTTATACTTTTTCCAATTTTAACCACAATATTCAAAATTTCATCACCTTAAATCTACTCATCACTACCAAATTCTATCTCGGTTTATTTCTTCTTCTTCTTCTATGGCAGTCAACCCTGGGATTGGTCTGCAGCAGTTTTCCATTCTGCTCTATTCTCTGCTCTCCTCTTCATACCTACATATCTCCTGCATGCCAACATCTTGTATCATCTGCTGGATGTATTTTAAACGTGGTCTTCCTCCATATCTCTTTCCTTTTACTTTTCCCTCCATTATTGTTTCCACTAAGCTCTCGTGTCTTAAGATATGTCCAATTAATATTGTCCTTTGTATTTTTATACTCTGCCAAATAGAGTTATACTCTCCTGCCTTCTCAAAAATTTCCTCTTTAGTAATCTTGTCCCTCCAGCTAATCTTTAACATAAATCTGTAGCACCATTGCTCAACCAAAATTAATCTTCTTTTCTCTTCTGTACCAAGTGTCCAGGTTTCATATCCATACTGGGAAATACTCTAGACATAAGATTTTAATAGTCTTTTCCTCATTATCCAGCTGATATTATTTGTTGTATAAATTCATTTCTTTTTGTTGAATGCTATTTTTGCTTGTGCTATTCTGCATTTTATATCAATCTTACTTCTTCCATCTTTTGTGATTTTGCTTCCTAGGTAGCAGAATTCTCACACATCCTCCATTGCTTCTCCATTAATTTTAATTTTTGAGTTTATCTTAATAATAATAAAGGAAAAGGGAAATTACCCTGTAACACACCAAAGTTGACAGCTGGGATAGAGAAAAACAAGTACACAGACACGCTAATACAATATTTTGGTATTAACTTTATTCACGCATTGAAAATGAGCCACTTGGTTCCAGACATGTGTACACACAGAATGTTACCTCATGACTCATCGGGGTAATGTTCTGTGTGCACTTACATCCAGAACCAAGTGGATCATTCTAAATGCGTTAATAAGGTTAATACCAAAATATTGTATTTGTGTGTCTGCATACTTGTCTTTCTCTCATCCCAGCTGGTACTGTGAAGGGTTAATTTCCCTTTCCTCACTAAATATATCACCTAAAAGCTGCTTCCTTCTTCCTTAGTTTCTTTATCATATCAGTCGCTCTTTCTCTTAATTTCTGCCAACAAATCTAGCTATCCTATTTTGCATCCTCTCTAACTCCTATATTTCACGCCCGTAATGTGGGTCCTGTATTATCTCACAGTACTCAAGTAATGTTTGTATCCTGCAAAATATATGCCAACCAATTCCCCTTCAACTATATAATCTCATAAACCAGTATTTTTTTTCTCTGTTTAATCAACTTGATAGGTATTTTGTTTAATTGAGATAATTAGTCCAACAAGAATTACCTTCATACTTCATAATAAGATACTACAAATATAAACAAATACTCTGGTGATTATAACACAACTCCTTCAAAACTAAAACTCAACCAACCAACTCATCTCTGTCAATTGCTTATATAG
Organism: Vandiemenella viatica; assembly: GCA_031002005.1. Classification (NCBI taxonomy): domain Eukaryota; kingdom Metazoa; phylum Arthropoda; class Insecta; order Orthoptera; family Morabidae; genus Vandiemenella; species Vandiemenella viatica. Next base: position 44,121 of record JARYHS010014935.1, read on the forward strand.
ACACTACAGTAAATTCCAGAATGAGTCAATGTCTTCCGACTGACATTTCTTATATTCTAACAATACTTAAATAATTAAAGTCACATTAAAACAATCAGAATTAATACTAAATCATTCACAATCATTATCAAATTCACAGAAATTTACACACAAAATTATTTACAAAAATCAGTCCAGTCTGTCGTAAATTGTCCTCCAAACATCATAGCTCACATTAATACTTACAAATACAACTTTTAATCAATGTTTTATGTATAATACTGTTTTTAAACATATCACATATCATTTATATAATTTATCTCAATAAAACAATGTTTCATTTACACAAAATCACAGTTAATTACAAGAATAATATACAAAACCATATTTACTCAACTCGCAAATAATTTTTAAAATACAATTTCATTAAAGGTCTGGGCGTGAGGGCTGTCTTAAGCTGACACGTGTTTCTTTATTTTGTTCATTCCTTCCTCACCTGTGTGGCTAGATATCCTGCTCGCAATCCTCCCTCATTTTGATGCTCTTCTCGTACAACTTTACATCGGCTGGAAACTACCTACTGTATGACTAGAAACCAACAAAAAATTGTAATTTGGAATTATGAGCGGGAATGGTCGTAAGGCACATCTCTTCCTCACTACATTTGGCCCTTTATTTCCCATCCTGACTAATTTATTATTCCCTTTTAAGAATTCGTCCACCTAGGGAGACATATCCTGATTAACGTCAATGGCTCTTACATTATTTACAGGCACTTTACGGATCACTCTTCAAATATCTCGGACATATGGTCAGCCACACAGTCATTTTAAACTCCTTTCTAATTTTCGTATAAAATATGTTGCAAAAAATTAATAATCTCTCCTAAATGCATTTTTTCTTTGTCATGTCATATTTTTTTTCCTCACACACCATTTTGATGTCTGAATATCAAGCTGTCCATCAACTTATCTATTACTGAGGGCATAGTAATTGGTCTATACTTCACAATCCTATTTGTGCCCCTCGTTTATAGAGCGAGAGACATTTCTTGTCCTCTGGTATCCAAAAAGTTTCCAGATTTGATGTAATTAATACTGCTATATATTTATTGGTTTCTTCTCCTTCTATCTTTTTTTACTCTCTGGTATTATGATCACTAGCAGTCCATTTAAGTTTTATTAATGTGTTTCCACCTATATCATAATGGGGGTCTGCTCACCTGGTTTAGTGTTTTTCTGATGTGGAAAAGCTCGTGGCCTGTTATTTGCTTGTTGTTCCTGTGTGACAGTGTCTAATTATTTAATCAAAGCATTTACTTCCCTTACATTCATGCCCTTTTCAAGTGATTCCTTATTTTCTACCCATGCTTATACCTAACTGTGCGAATGTTGACTCTATTGCTTCACACGATCCTAGAAATTTGTGGTGGTATTGTTCTGTGTTCCCTGTCCAGCCGTAATATACTTAATAAAGTTTCTTGAAGTTCCTTCTTTGCTGCTGATGATTCCTTTTTTAGTTGCTTCAGTTGTTTTCTGCTGCCTTGTTACTTTCTTCCTCTATTGTTTTCTCTTCTCACAAATATCTTCCATTAGTATTGTGGTTTGCAGGATTCATGCTCATTTTTATGTTTTGTTATTCAATAAACATTTCTTCTTCCACTCTTAAATGTAGACGCATGTTCATTGATGCAGTTCACCTATTTGGATGAATCACTCTTAGTGGTCCAGGCTACTCACGTGATCCTTTACTTTAAAACTTAGCCGTCTGCCAGCAGTGTAGAGGTATCTGGTGGAGTGTCCTATTGAAGGCTTGTATGGGTCTAGTTCAGACTGGTTACTCTTCGCATTAAATTGTCTGACATTGGTGTTCTAGTGCAGGAGGAATTGCATGTAAATGTATCAACTGTGATCAGTTCTATTAAATGAAACCAGTAGTCTATAAATATACTCAATTCTTTCACTGACCATTGTACTATTAACTATACTTCGAATACATGACATTCTTATTACTTTTTGGAATGACAAGTGGTTGTATCAAAGCAAAGGTAGTGCATGAGCCAGTATTTATTCACTTCTGTTAGACACTGTTGTCCTCTGTTCTGAGGTGAAGTTCCTCAAACTGATTGATTTTATACAGATATAAATAAATCCAACCTTTCAGTTTCTGAATTTGTATTGTGTATATTATATGCTTGGTTAAATGTTTAACAAGTGTATACGTCAGAAAAATAATGTCTTTATAAGGAATGTAGGTACTTGAAAAAAAATCTGTAAAACTCTAGGATTCCTGTTATAGATAGAATGTGTTTTGGTTCGCTTAGTAACAGTGAACACAGTGTATGCTGAGGGCTGGAATTTGGAATCGTGTTTAACCCTCGACAGAGTAGCAGTGATGAGGGTCATAGTGACTGAGCAGTAATCACCAAACATTTCCTTTAATATAGTATTTGTTTCCATTCTCATATTTTTCAACTATTTCAGTCATTGAGTGATTTTTTTCAAAAAAACAATCGGATCCAGTAGTAAGTTACTTTACATCTCATGAGACTCAAATTAGATTTTACTGTCAGTATTTGCTTTACAATACTTTACGGCTGTTTCCTGGGACGGACTCGACATGGCATTATTCTTACGTAGGACACTGCACTCCGAGTCCCCTCCTCACTTGATCCTTACACCCAGACAACATGGACAATGGGAGAACTCGAGGGAGACTGTTGCAAACTACCTGCTAACTGTGTGAGTTTTGTGAAGATACAACTTGTCAAGTTGATAACTTGAGGAATACACATTACACCGCACAGGAATACTGCACAAGTTTCCACTTACTGGTTTAAATCCATTGCATATGTAACAATTCTATTCAACTGTAGTTAATTCATGTTATGAAAGTACGTAATACATAACAACCTCTATAAATATTACCAGTTGATAAAATATGACAGTAATGACTTTAAAAATGAATGTTTGGAAGGTATACCGCAGGAAATTAAGAATATGATTCGAAAGCCAAAACTACCACCCGTCATATTGTGGAAAGAAAATATTCTGTCTCAGAGAAAGTTCATTGCAGAATTTATGTTTTGAGTTAAGTGTAATTTGTGGACATTGAAAAGCATGAGAGGCAATAAAATGTTGTGCTGTTTTTTGAAAATATACAGTAATAATAAAATACTGTAACATATATTTTAAGTTGTTTGGAGCCAGAAGATAAATGAATTAGTGCTGCTAACAATGATAATATTGATGTTTTATAAGTGTGATGTGTGCTAATGTTGTATTGTGGTATGTTCAAGTAGGTCTCCAATGGACGAGACGGCAAAACTGTCGTTAAGTGCTTTGGCGATGAAGGAAGTGGTTTCCAAACCTATATGGCTGTTTCCTGATATTTTGGAAAACCTGCTGGAGGTTGGTCACATCAACTGCAGCGAGCTGGAGATCATAAAGCGCGAGCTGGAGGCTCCAGAGACAGCTCGCCACGTGATGCGTGCACTGTGCCAGGCGGGACACCTGCAGCTGCTGCGGATGGCGCTGCAGCACCACCCGGGACTGGCCAGGGAGCCAGTCGACGACGAGTTGTCGACGCCCTTGCACGTGGCCTCGAGGCACGGCCAGCCCGCCGCCGTGCGGATGCTGCTGGACGCGAGGGCGGACCTGGAGGCGGCGAGAGAGAGTGACGGGTGGACTGCGCTGCACGAGGCGGCGGCGTGTGGAGGCGGCGGCGGGCCCGTTGTGGCGGGAGTGCTGCTGAGGGCCGGGGCTCAGGCGGAGTGCAGAGACGCAGAGGGCAGGACGCCGCTACAGCTGGCGGCGGCGGCGGGACACGCGGACATAGCGCAGCTACTGTGCTCGGAGGGGGCGGACACCACTGCGGGGGAGCAGGACTGGGACAAGAGGCCGCTGCTGCTGGCGGCGTACACGGGCAGCGTGCGCACTGTCAGGGCGCTGCTGGGGGCAGGCGCCGGGGGCGGCACCGACCAGTGGGGGCGGACTGCGCTGCTGTGGGCGGCGAGAGAGGGCAGCAGCAGAGCCGTCACCACGCTGGCGGCGGCGGGGGCGGACGTCAACGGGAGAGATGGATACAAGTGGACGCCGCTGCACTGGGCGGCACGGCGCTGTGACGAGGAGGCGGTGAGAGTGTTACTGGCGGCCGTCGCGGACTCCACTGCCAGAGACCACTGGGGGAGGACTGCGCTGCACTACGCGGCACAGGAAGGCCATGTGGAGGTGGCGCGGCTGCTGCTGGAGACCACAGACGTCAACGCGAGGGACCATACTGGTCTGACGCCGCTGCACTGCGCAGCCTATGAGGGTCACTTCGCCGTGGTGAGAGCGCTGCTGGAGGCCGGGGCGGACAGGACGGCGAGGGACAAAGAGGGACGGACGGCGCACGACCTGAGCAGCGGAGACAGAGAGCTGAGGCAGCTGCTCAAGTAGAAACAGCGCGTCATCTAACTGACACTGAAAATTAAATGAGTTTCCAAATATGCGGTATTGTGTTTAAATCCGATACATCGCTTTAGACCATCCACTGAATCAATACCAGGCAATTAAAAAATCTACACTCTCTAAACAATGATAATATTTATTCGTTACATAGCAAAAGTAAAAAATTATGCAGCAGAATTAAACCCCATGGCCGAAATCCACCCCGTTCCATCATCTCGACTTCGACCAGATTCAAATATCTAAGCAAAAATAAAATAACAAAACAACTCTATGTACCAGGTTGCCTAAAAATTAATGCAACAAACTACATGCCACAGCTGTGTGGTACTTCTCCTCATCTATACAGTGATTTTGGTGCTATGTTGTTCTGTTTATATCCCTCATTTCTACTTAGTTTATATGACTGCACTTACAAGATGCCTCAGTGATAGACCGACAGTATTTTAGTATAGTTACCAAGCGTTGTGGTTAGTAGTACATGCATCTTACCAGAAACTGGGAACATCAGCAGTGAAGTTGCCAAATATTCTACCAAGTCGCTCTTTAGCCTCTCTTAGCCACCAGGGTGTATAATAGCAATACACATTCACGCTCTCTTAGTTTAAGTTAATAATAAATTCTCAACGTATTTAGGCCACCCCACTATCTAGTATATTTTATTCTGTCCTCCCTGTACTTCGGAAAAAATTACCAGGTTTCTTTCTCGTCATTACATATGAACTAGTAATGCTTCATCAGAGAGAGAAAAAAGAAGCATTACCTGGATTGATTTGTGGATCTATGAAAAATATAGATCTGGGTGATGAGACGGGGATGCGAACCCGCGTCCTCCAGAATGCGAGGCCAGAGCGTTACCACTCACCCACCACGCTCGGTCTCAACTGTTCAACATCCCATAAACAGAACAAGCCTAAAAAATCTCTGAATTATGATGTGTGTTATCACATTAAGTGTTTACAAGTATTACGCAAGGATACTGTCTTCATATTTCTGCTTTGTCGCCTAATAAAGTTCCTAAATTTGATTTATCGGAATCTTGCAGACATTTTTAAATTATAAATGCTCAGTCATTCTGTATGAAAGCTGCTTTATCTTTCGACAAGTCTTACACTATCTCAGCTTCATTAATATAATGAGCTGTTTGTGACTTAATAAATATTTTTGATTTCAGAAAAAGTTACTTTTCTCCCGTATCTGTGTAATTCACTGATTGCTGTATTAGTTTGTTTGTAGTTGAATCCATTGAGACTGCAATACTGAAGCTATAACTCACAACAGCTAGCGGGGGGTCAGCACACTGAATACAACAGCCACCACGCTGTCTATCAGGAAAACAGAGAATTTCACTTAAAGGCTACAAATGCCCTATGTTATATTTAGCGCACTCAAAAGTATGGACTTTTTAATAAAAAAATGAGAATTAAACCTCCACTCTGTCATTCGAGTTAATGTATGGAATCTACCATAAGACGGGATTACTTTGCTCTACTTTTTTGTTGTTTTTTTTTTCTTCTATGAACTCTATTATGTTCTATAATTTTTAAGATCTGTTGGTTTCTGCATACATTCTTTCCGAAGAACATTGAAGCATTGAATAAAATCCCAGATTTCTTATTTCATAATTTGATTTTTTTTTAATAGAAATTAAATATTGGTGCAAGGTACCCTCATAGGGGAGGATACTTGCACCACATAGGGAATTGTACGGAATTAAATAAGAGGAATGAATGTGGAGCATAGTATTCATATAGTAAGGTTACTTTGGACCATAATAAATAGTGCACAATATTTGGAGCAAGTGGACTAATTTATTTATAATTTTAGTTGTAGTTTTATCAACAGTCAAAAGTCACAATCAAGAGATATTTTATAACCTATGAATTTTTACTATACAAAAATTAGTTATAATCAAACACATTCATTTAACTCTGGTACAATAAAGTAACCGCGTTTACTTATTGGAGGTTTAACAGCAGTTAACCATTTCCAGGCTTTTTCTATTTTTAGCATATCACTGTTTCGTCTTGAGTCAAATCAATTATTTTCCCAGGAAATAGTTAATTTTCGTATTTGAAAATAACAAACTCTCCATTCTCTTTTTTCACTGGTTGCCACCACTTTTTGCGCTCTGAACCTTCCTCATTGGCTGATATATCAAATCTAGTGGATGAACTGGAATGGTTGAAGCGACATGAGAGCGTCCATTTCCGACTCGTCCAAATCAATAGCACGATCTCTTTTATTTTTTGGAGCATGGAGCTTATTTATTACTCCTATCTGCCAAAGTTTGTGCGACAACTTGAACTGGAACGTTGCTTTCATGTGCGATACTGTAACATTAATTTTCCATCTCTTTGTGTGCGACTTTTATGAAGCTGCGATATCATTTCTTTTCTTTGTTAGGACCTCTCGAAAACTATTTGTTTAATTTAATTAAATTGCAATATAGCACACGCTCCGGTGACAATTTCCCTAAACACCCATCTTCCCCTTTTCCTGCACCCACCAACATTTGCCCTCCAAAAATTTTAACTTTGAATTCTTTCAACGTTTTTGATAAATTATTCATAATTTCCCTTGGTAACTTATTCCAGTCCCTGACACCCTTACTTAATAAAAGAGAATCTTCCCACACCCTTGCGCCTGAAATCCAGTGCCAGCTTGTGGTTGTGGCCACCTTTTCCATGCACTACTTTTCATACTTACACCAGTATCTTTCCATGCCTCATCACCAATTTACCCCTTGTACACTTCCAAGACCGTCTTCTATTCTCATAAGTCAAATGCCAACTACAGTGATACAGCAAACAGTGCAGTACATCCGATAGAATTGACTGAGGCCGGAAAACAATAAGGGCACAGCGAGTAACGCAGACTGACACGCTTTCACCGGATTTTGCAGATTGCAGAGCCGCATAATTTTGTTCTATCTAATGATGCTGGATTGAAATCCCTACTAGTAATACAGCACTTCCGTGCAGCCTTTGTCAAGCACCCATTCAACACCAAGGCAAGATCAAACTTTAGACCGGAAGAAAGTCTTTCCTGACAGTGTTACAGCTTAACAAGCAACTTCATATAGCCTACTATCTCATTCATAAGTTAACAAAAATAATTTCAAAATAAATCCAGTTTCTGTGGTTTCACTGGCACCAATGGTGCTAAGTTAGGATTGTAAAATGATATTCCCAATGATTCACTTGCGTTGACTTTCTTTTTATTTTTTCAGTGAGTAGCTGAAATTATAATTATTTTATTTTATTTTGACGCAACGTTACATTTATATGAAATGGTCCATGTTTTCAGTTCCTTCATTTTCTACACAGTTATTTCCACTAAGACGCTGTAGCAGCTCACTCACTTCACACGGACGGATGCCACATTTACGGTAGCCTGATTTAAATTTTCAGGTGCAGTAGCTCTTTCAGAAGACGAGAAATGTGTTTTTTTTGCAGAACAGCACTTTGGATGCCTGCTTGACTTTCGTTGTAGCGACTCAGTATTTTTCTCCATGCTGCCCCGAGAGGCCAAAAAAATGCCACGTCCAAAGACTGTGTCAAATGTGTGCTGTGTGGTGGTAAACATTCAAAATAAGTGTCATTATCTTTGCACAGATTGAGCACAATATCCGTAATGTGTGAAAATAAATTATCTCCTGTGAGGACCTTCTTCCCTTCAAGTTTTCTTAACCTAGGAAGCATCAGGCTTTGGAACCAATCCGTAAAGTTTCCACCAAATTCTTTCCAAGTAGACCACAAATGTTGCAATCGGTCAACCACGTAAGGAGGGAGTAGTCCACCAACAGCTGAGCCACACGTCATCATTGAAATACTGCCTCAGAGGCATTGCACGTGTTTTCTGGGTACTTAATTCCTCATTTAGTTACAACTCTCTTGGAACCTGGGTAATCAGTGAGATTGCTCATCATAGTTCCAAATATTCTCAGGAAGAATCCGCATCAACGTTAATTTCACATTGCTTAAATAATCACCAACTGTTTCTTTTGTTATTGATGCTTTTGCTTTGTTAATGTTTACAGAAAAACGCACAGTTAATTCCGTATTTCTCTGCAGAAAGCCCTTCATCCAATCATTCCCAAGATCATTGTTTGCAAACTGATTCACTACTATTCCTTTTCTTCCCAGATACGACTTTGCAACGTTGCTCAAACTCATCTATAGGGAATCCAAACTCACTCACGGTAATGGCACAGTCAGCGAATAATTTTTCTTCTTCAGAACTAAACATAGATGGCTTACCAGATTTCAAAGAGTGTTCTCTTTTTAACTTATTTATAATTGTTCTTCTAGGTATCCCAAAATGTCTTTCTGCATCCCTTGTTGACATCAAATAGCTTTTAAACAATCTTCCTGGTGTATAATCTGCATATCGGTGAGCTCCAGTTTATCTAACGTATTTTCTCGGCATGTTCGTTCTGTAAAGATCGAAACAAATAGTTTTCATCATATTTTTAACAATATCTTCAATTATGTGTTCTGTAGACCAAGTTATTAACAATAATTTCTAGCCAGGAATATGTGGGAGTCCTTTGCACCAGTTCATTGACGGTGCAATGTAACCCCAACATAACATGAATGTTTACATGCCCATGTATTAACCAGGGGCGGCCCTAGGGCGGTGCGAGCGGTGCGACCGCACCGGGCGCCGTCATATGGGGGGCGCCGAAATTGCAGCGATAGATCGTCTGCGCGAAAAATGAAAAATAAATTCTGCAATAACCCAGCTTGCTGTTCACATATTATTTTAACACACTGTTATCCAAAAGAATTTATAAGCGTAAGAGCTCCAGCTTGATGCATTGCCGTATGTCGTCATAGAATCGCGTAGCCTCGAGTTGTGATTCGAGTTTCCCGTGTTACCCAAAATCACAATTCTTCACATAACTAGCACTCTCCGGTATCGCGTCCCACACCTTTTTCCTACCTTTTGGGCTGTATTCTTGGAGTTTATTCACAAGCGGGTAAATGTTCATGGGGAGATATTCAACCTACATATCTATTTCTGCCATATTATACCTAAGGACATTGCAGCAAACGTTGGTATTGGAAATTTTTACAAAGCATAATGTGTCTTTTGCAGACAAGATATGTCGCTACCTAAAGAAAACTACTTAAAAAGAAAACAAAACCTAGCCAAAACTGAGAAGTCTTAAAAATTGCTTGCAAAATTTTTTAGAGCTGAGAACTCATCTGAATCGTCGTCACCAGAACTAGTTCAACACGCGGTGGAAGAAAAATTTTAATGGAAGTTACTCAGACGACGTTCATGATAAAGAGCAGCATGTGCGAGAATATTTACCTATGGCTGGAACGTCGTCTGCTGTTCAAAATATTACAGAATGGGATATATCAATTAAATTAAATGTCAGACATACCACCATTGTCGCCTGTACAAAGTATAATTTATGATGATATTTCAAAATGGTCTCTCTTTGACTCTGCAGCTAAGATGAAATAATTATTGGAGCAACGTAAAAATAAAAAAATAAAATATAAAAACCCATCGACGCCATCTTTCGAATATGTATTTTCAAAGAGTAATGCCAAATTCGAAACTTATAAAAGAAGATGGTTTGTTTACTTTAAATCTGCTGATAAAGTATATTGTTCTTTCTGTTGTTTAATCAACAGAATGTCTCACTCTTATTTGGGAAAAGAAGGATTTGATGAGTGGAGCAACTTATCACATCGTCTCAAAACTCATGAACCTTTCTCAAATCACCAGCGCACCACGCTCAGTTGGATAGAAGCGTTGATTCGATTAAAGAACTTCTGTGTAAAAGACAAGCATTTGTAAATACAAACGAAGACGAAAAATCAGGATGGGTTGCAAACCTCAAATTAATGAATTCGTTTTATATGCAATAATTTCTTGTTCAGAGGAAGCTTTGGATCTGAAACAGTAAATACTTCTTATAATGGTAACTTCCTAGGCACATTGCAATTGCTGGGAAAATATGACCCTGTTATGATGGAGCATCTCCGCCGTATTTGTAATAAGACTATGTCTACTATTTTGGCAAACATATTCAAAACTAAAGAAGTTCGTAATAAAAATTTGACTATGGATAAGTCATCAAAATACTTTTACATTACACTTAATTGAACTCCTCATGTCAGTTGGCTCGAACAACTATCTTTAACATTGACACTATTGAAGATGAAGCCCATTTGCGTGAGCATTTCGTTGCTTTTAAAAGCCGAAAGTGACTCTTCGGGAGCTGGACTCACTGGCCTGTGTATCGAGGATACTTTGCAAAAGTTCGATTTTGATATGTATAATTGTCGAGGCCAAAGATATGACAATAGATGCAGTATGGTAGGAAGAAACAAAGGTGTCCAAAGCAGAATTCTGAACCAATATCTTCGAGCATTTTTTAATCTATGTAGCTGTTATTATTAAATTTGGTAATAGCAGGTGCTACCAAAACATCAGTTAAATCGGTTTCTTTGTTCAGATTTCTTTTTAAAATATTTGTTCTATTCTCTCGATCAACAAAGCAATGGGAAGTGATATCCAAGCACTAAAAAGGAATATCGCCAGAAAAAAAAATAAAAAAAAATGCGAAAGTTGTTTTGAAAATTTAGTTTCTAGCTTCGCTGCAGTTCGTTATCACTACTCTTCAGTTCGCGACGCCGTTCTGGAAACGAATTATTCAGTTGCAGCAACAGAGGCCTTGTCCCTGAGTCAGATCATGGAGCAATTTGGAGTTCATAGTTTCAACGGTGACTTGGTATAGTACATTGTTTCAAATAAAATATTCTAAGCAAGGCCATGCAGCCTGAATGTGGATTTACGAAACGCTTCACAATTATTGGAAAACAGCTCGGAATTTGAGAAAAAAAAATCAAGGTTATTCATCTGCTCAGATAACATCTAGAGAATTGCTTCTCAGACTGTGACATATTCCATTATTAAGCCAGTCAGATACCGAAGAAAGCAAAGACTTTTTTGGTATGAGGCCGTAAATGAGATAGCAACAGGGCCCAGAAGAATTGTTTACAATGAACGTGTTTTGGCACATGATCGATATAATTTAGAATGGGTCAGTCACTCAATATACACAACTATCCAGATTTAATGATACAGTGTCGTTCTTATACATTATCAAAACAATTCTCGAAAAGTCAGAATTGGAATAATTCTGTGCAGATTTAGAAATAAGTTTAACTGATGGAGAAAAATGTGACATATCCGGTTGTGAATTGTTTGAGGAACTTTCTAACTGGAGACTGTCGTTGATGGGGCTTGAATCAGCAGAACCAATAAATGTTCAACTTATAAAACAAAATGGTTGGCAGGATATATTTCCGAATGTGTGGACAGTAATTATAATTTTGCCAACCACACCTGTAACTGTCGCTAAAGGAGAACAAAGTTTCAGCAAATTAAAAGTTATTTACGGTAAACGCGGACTCTAGATGGACTGTCAGATCTTACAATTTTATCTATAGAAAATAATATTGTCCATGCACAAAAGCGAGGTTGTAGGTATGATGTTATTTCCTCATTTGTTTGTTTAAAAAGATTATTAAAAACTCTGTGAATATAACGGATACGTGATGTGAGCTATCTGTACGCCATAGTAGCTTAAATGAAACTTTCAAACATATAGTGCTCCTTTTTACAGCTGTTGTTTCCCACTCATACCGCTGCTGTCCTATATTAATCTTTCTGAGGTTTGAGTTATTATTAATATATTCTGCCTGCGGATTTGCGCGAGTGGAGTTCATAACGTATTTATACACGTATTCGTATTTAAATCCAACGGGAACTACTTTTTCGATAGGGATAAAAGTAGATAGCTAATACATTATTCCAGAGTTTGGCCTAAGCCATTCAGCCATTTCGACGTGAAACAGTAAAAACATCCAAGCATGCAAACATTTACATGTATAATAGTAGGATGTAAAAAATGTATGTTATCTTCAGCCTGTCTATATGGACACCTTAATCACGAATAAGCGACTGAACATTTGGGGCGCCACAATGAGATCTCGCACCACCTGAAAAACTTGCTAGGGCCACCCCTGGTATTAACCTGAACTGTGCGTTTCAAGTTTGATTTCCAATGACGTATAAATATGCCAACATGTTGAGAAATAAAATAAATATACAACTGTTTGCAGGAGTTGAAATACACACAAAACTCTCCCTGGTAAATCGAGACACACACCACATGGATCCGGGAATCTGCTTCACCCTGAACTGTAGCGTAGAGTGCCATCTATGAGGTTAATTTAGAACTAACTGCAAATGACTCATACTTAACCCGTCAGAGACCGCCAAACGTGATTCGGAATGTGGTGTAAAGTATGCCCTCCAGGCGCCTTACGGTACTACACCCATCATCTGAAACGAGGAAATAATTGTTTGCGACTATCAGCTGACAACGATATCACAGACACATTCGTACGAGGAATGACTGAAATGGAGTATAACACTTTAAAAAAATAAAAGGCAATAGGGAATAACTGATCAAATAAATTACGCAGTGAGACAATCCGCGTGGCAGAGAGACCACAATGCACCGCGTGAAACAGCTGACGAGCGAGGTCACTTCGATGACGTGGGAAGAACAAAACGGAGAAAAAACGGCGCAGCATTTCAATCACTCGTATTAGACCAGCGCTGCCGAACGTTCTACGAATTTGGTTCCAATTTTTCTAAAATATCTTGTACGTGACCGTAACCTGCCCCAATATAAGAAATTTAGTGTGAAAAGTATAAATGAGTATTACTTACACTAAAAGCCTTTCTTGACGACGACTATTAACACTAATAGAATTCGCTTGAAGTCACACTACGATTGTTATGATGACTGGCCTTAACGAGTACAGTGTGTTTTATTAGGAATGTTTGAAGGCGTGATGCGTGTTTTGTTGCTGCAGTTGGATGCGGAGTGATTCATATCACGTTGAGATTGTGTAGTAACAGAACGTGAGCTGAACTAGTCAGTAGTCATGGCTGTTAGCCTTACAATCACTATACAGGGCGAGTACACTGTGAGAACAATTGGCTAGTTGACTAAATTTGAAAAAAATAGGTTAATACTTTATCTCAGTATCTATTTTACTCAAAAAAGTATTATTTTTCAAAAAATCGAACATTTACATAACCGATACTGCAATAGCATCCTTGAAGTAGGCGTTCCATGCCACGGGCCGGTTAGTACTCTTTTAAGGAAGTTTCCATAACAACGGGAGATACACAGATGCTAAGAGATTGCTTAGAGCAGCAGCTAAGGAGAGCTTGCTAGGAAGAAGTCTGATAATGTATTTAATGAATGTATTTAATTTAAAATAAAAGTCGTGATTTATGTTGTGAAGAGTAAAACTAACAAATTAATTATTTGATTAAGCTGCACAAAAGATATCTTCCGCAATAACGACATCGTAAATCCTGGTCACGGCACATTTCATAATGTTTAAACAAGCTAATTATTTTAAGAAATTCGACATGGCGATCGTGCAGTGGACTTGGGTGCTGCAGAAAGAATAAAGAAATACTAAGTAAATTTATGAATTTGAGGATATAGGGAAAAAAAAAAAAAATAATCAAGAAAAGAAGAGAGGAGAATCCTTGGAATTTGAAAGCACGCAGCGCTACTAGCGGCCGAGCGGGAACCAGCCATAGACTGACAACAGTCGACGCAGACTGAGACAACAACAGCTGAGCCGAGTAAAAGTTCAACCGCCAGCGAAGAAATACGTTAAAGTTAAGTGTTTTCAAGACCTATCTTTTCGGATTTTCGTTGTTTATTCAAATAATTTATTATTTCACGTCATTTTTATTGATACTAGTTGTGGGACGTGGGTATTGCAGAATGGCTAATCAGATGCCAGGTGCAATGGTTATTTGTGATCCTTCGGGATCTGTAAATAAGAAAGGTGAAACAGTCACTGTAGGTGCATTAGAGAAAATACTATTTAGATTTGAGTCGCGACTAACAGCACAACTTACAGCTACACAAACACAACTTACTACACAACTTACAGCTTTAGAGGATCGAATAATTAGATCAGAAACTGATGTACACGCAAAGTTAGATAAGTATATAGAAAGGGCTGAAAAACAGTATACAAAGATAGATGAGGAACTAAAAGGACGCAATAAGAGTCTAGTAATTAGAGGGTTTGAACAAAGTACAAATGCAATTCATGGTGAATCATTAGGTAATACAATTGAAAATGATGATAGTAGGCATAATACTGTAAAGGAACAATATGAGATGAGTGATGTTACAATTAATGGTGAGGTAAATCATGTAAAGGATAGACAAATTGTTAAAGAAGGGTTTCACTTAAAAGATGAGTCTAAGCATGAAAGTAACCAGGTTGAAACTTACACGAAGACAGATGAATCAGTAGAAAAGGGTTGTAAGTCTATAAAAATGTTTGATATCAGAGACATTAAAGGAACAGGTGACTTTGATCAGGTAAAAGAGATGGAAGAGACTTTAATGAAGGTAGGGGGATTAGGTAGTTTGAGTATTTTGAAGGATGTAAACTGTGACATTTTTTCCAGTGTTGGGGAGAATTATGTTTGTGATTATGAATCAAAGCAGTTACAGAATAATGGTGTTGAACATTTTCAGAGTTCTTTACATATTTTTGAAGTTGGTTTGCCATGTTACTGTTCTGGCAAAGTAAGATTAACTGTAAACAGAAAGTTGTTTTTTTGAATAACTGGGAAAAAGTGAACTGGAAATATAGAAAAAAGATTTTCTTTTTTTGTAGAGGGGTAAGCTATGCTTACTGCCTCATCCTGTGTACAAATTCAACCAGGATATTGAATCTACAACTCAGAAAATGATGAATTAGTTTAAGGTGAATGAAAGATTTAACACTAGTGCAAAGCACAGGTGTGTAAAGATAAACTCCATAATATTGGAATTTCCTAGTATTATTAAGTTGTAGTTCAGTGCCACAAAACACTTGTAAATAGTACTGATTGTTGTGGCTATGCACAATTCAACTGTAATGATAGTAAAAGTTTATAACCACTAAGTGGAAGCTGTCACTTACCAATATTGACGATCTCGATCACATGTGCAGTCTTCGACTGTTACCACAGCATACCATTACATAAAAGTTTATTGTCTATTAAGATTTTCTTTTAGTAAATATATAGTTTGTAAGGTATATCGGAGCATTAGAATGAATAGAATGAGTTGAGAAGAAACAAGGTGTTGTTATGAATAAAGGTGTTTTGAAGTAAGTAGTAAAATATCATATAGAGAGGGTACAGCAGCACAGTCAAGACTCAGTTCCTGTAAATAAGGCCACTATCTAGGCATTGCCTTTAAATGATACCGGAAGGTTCGGGATTTGGTTAACACAGACATAGCTGAGGTCCAGGTAGAACCTATAAATGACTCTGTTGGTACCTCTCATAGCCTATAGGTGAATATATCCAAGATGAAGTAGAGTGGAGAAAAGTTATTACTTATGGGGAGAATATAATGTAATGTATTGAAGAAATAAAATAAAAATGAAGTTGTGATGGTGATGCTAGATTAGCAAGAAACAATGGTGTCCCAGTCGCATTAGCGTGGGTCGATTGTACTGGTCCAGGGACCAAACATGTTATTTAAATAATGTTGCCGGTTATACAACAGTAGAATTGTTCAAAAGGGATTGGTCTTATGAAGAATATAATGTACCAAGGGCAGGTAATATAATTTTTTAACTATTTGAATGGTATGCTTGGTAAACAGGCGGAGGCCATGACAGCCAAAGATGATGTTATTAAATAACAATTCTGTAGTATAATATACTTATTATAATTTTGGTTTTTTAAGTGATAAGGACAGTAACTCTGTGTCGAAATGTGTGTTACAGACTATATGCCGTTCCAACCAGTCGTGGCTTATGGAAAACCACCAGGGAAAGTTACATCAGGACATCGGTCCTCGTGATATGTAAAAATGTGTTATTAGCCAAATGTAAAACATAAGCTCTCCTTACCTAAAAGGTAACAGGAAAGTTTACCATAACCATTTATAGTGGTATGGTAAACTTGGGGGGGCTGTAGCATTACCGATACTGCAATAACATCCTTGAAGTAGGCGTTCCATGCCACGGGCCGGTTAGTACTCTTTTAAGGAAGTTTCCATAACAACGGGAGATACACAGATGCTAAGAGATTGCTTAGAGCAGCAGCTAAGGAGAGCTTGCTAATGAAGAAGTCCGATAATGTATTTAATGAATGTATTTAATTTAAAATAAAAGTTGTGATTTATGTTGTGAAGAGTAAAACTAACAAATTAATTATTTGATTAAGCTGCACAAAAGATATCTTCCGAAATAATATAAAAGAATCACATCGTGAATACAACACGGCGGAGTATTTCGTAATAAAGAATAATCAGAACTGCTTATAAGAAATACGACATGGCAGACCGTGAAGAGGACTTGTTTTAAATACCAAGCAACTATATGAAATACGACATAGTCATGGCTGGTAGCCTTACAATCACTATACAGGGCGAGTACACTGTGAGAACAATTGGCTAGTTGACTAAATTTGAAAAAAATAGGTTAATACTTTATCTCAGTATCTATTTTACTCAAAAAAGTATTATTTTTCAAAAAATCGAACATTTACATAACGTATTTTGCATTTTAAAATACGAATTTAAATTTACAGTAAAAACGCTCAAGACTGTCATGGCGTCTTGAATGACGTCACACAATCCAAAATGAAACAAAGCAGTCGTGTATGTATATGGCAGGTGTCAAGTGCTCTTTAATTAAAAATGAATTCCTCGTTTTATAAGTACTGTGTAGTGCCCCAGTGTAAAAGCACAACAATAAAAACTCCAAACAAGTTATTTATATAAGTTCACAACAATGAATTTATACGGGAAAAGCGGTTAAAACTTGCAAGGAGGGAGGATGCTCATACTTTATGTCCAGATTCAAGAATCTATTTTTGTGATCATTTTGATGTAAGTGTTTGTGCACTATATATTTCTAAATCTAAAGCAAAACTGATGAATTTTGCAGAACCACTACTTTTCAAGTACTGACAACACAATAAGGTATGAGTTGAGGTTGTTTTGGTTTTATGATTTAAAATCTTTCTTTAGTGTTACGTTTAATATAGTAAACACACTCTGGCAGTACTATCATTACCATGGTACCACAATCTGATGACAGATTCTTATGCAGCTCGATGAAACAAATCGAAAATAAGGAATTTTTCTTTTCTCTCATGGTTCTCGAGATATCATAACTGAAAGGTAATGTTATTAGGCTGATATGAAGCTTAGAGGAGACTGGAATTCAGCTTTAAATTTGCCACACCTGTTTTTGAGGATATACCTTTCTAGAAAAGGTGTATACGAAACCAAAAAGAAACATACCTTAGACGTGATGAAACTGAAAACTTGTGATACAGGCAGGGCACAGAAATAATAGTACCTAACAACTATATCCAACGACATTATTCACACCAAAGATAGTATCGAAGCGAAGAAACGAAATCTTTTGTTATTCGCTTAGGTTTTCATTCTGGTGTAGCTATTTAGCCGCAAATGTAACCTCACACCAGTATCAATTAATTTACAAAACATGTGTCTAAGCAATAGATTATTGTCTACAAAACTGAAATAATGCTATTTATAATGTATAATTAACACTTGTGTATACTTACATCGAAGTTTTAACATTGCGGAATTACGATGAGCAATAGTCGATGTTTGACGTGAAAAATCTGCCAAGTGTTACGGCGTCAATTTTGGGCAAATTGCTTCTGTTTGCTTTGCTAAATCCTGGTTTCATTGCGAATTACCTTGTCTTACAGCATATAACTGACCCTCATTTTACGTATCAAATACAGGAGTTGGAGAGGGTGCAAAAAAGGGCTGCTAGATTTGTTTCTGGAAATTATCGCAGAATGCAATCATTGACGGATATGATAAAGGAGCTGGAATGGGATTCATTGCAAGACAGGAGGAGGATGAGGAGGGTCATGGGGTGTACAGGGCATATACTGGCGATGAGGCATGGAAAGATATTGCAATAGGTATGAAAAGTAGTGAATGGAAGGGAAAAGATGACCATGACCACAAGCTGGCACTCGATTTCAGGCACAAGGGTGTGGGAAGATTCTCTTTTTAAGGTAAGGGTGTCAGGGATTGGAATGAGTTACCAAGAGAAATGATGAATAATTTACCAAAAAGTTTGAAAGAATTTAAAGATAAAATTTGTAGAGGGCAAATGTAGGTACGGTGCAGGATAGGGGGAAGATGGGTGTGTAGGGAAATTGCCACCAGAGCCTGTGCTCCATTACAACTAAATTAAATTAAAAAAAAAACTACTGTATTAACGTGAAAAAAAGTTGCTACAAACGAATAATTTACCGAGTAACCTGTTTTGTTCCACGAAAATATCAATAACAACTTTGGCGTATGGGATGGTGTGACGTAATGCTTCCTGATTGGCGTTCGCGGTCACGTGACTGAATCCCTGATTTTCCAGAATTTATTTTCTAAAAATTAT
Source organism: Vandiemenella viatica (assembly GCA_031002005.1). Lineage (NCBI taxonomy): Eukaryota > Metazoa > Arthropoda > Insecta > Orthoptera > Morabidae > Vandiemenella > Vandiemenella viatica. The sequence continues at coordinate 63,079 of JARYHS010014935.1, forward strand.
AATAATCTTTATCTTTCATAATAAATAGTTTTGTTTTCTGCTATCTCCTTCGCATGATTAATCATTAAAAACTGCTATGAGTCCGAGTTATTCTTAGTGGAAACAAGCCATTTGATAAATTGCTATGGAGCGCTGGCTCCGATGGCAATCTCCCTACACTCTTCTTTCCTCTTCCAACCTACTTTTTCCCTCTACTAATTTTTACTTAAATTCTTCCAGTGTTTCCGGTAAATTATTCATCATTTCTCTTGGCAATTATTCCAGTCCCTCACTCCCTTTCCTATGAAAGAAAATTTACCACACCTTTATATCTGAAATCAAGGGCATGACTTTATGTGAACAATTTTTAGTAAATTATTTTTTTTCATGATACAGAAGATTCAGAAAATTAAGTGGACTGACAAAATAAGAAATGAACGAGTTTTTGAAATGAAGGGTGAGGAAAGAAGTTTGTGGAAGAAGCTTACAGAAAGAAGAGACAGGCTGGTAGGTTATATTTTGAGACATGCTGGATTGGTTATTTTGCTGGTGGAGAGAACAATCGAAGGTAAGAACTGTAGAGGAAGACAGAGAATAAAATATAAGAAGCAGATGATTGAGAACGTGGGTTGTAGGGGATATGTAGAGATGAAGAGGTTAGCACAGGATAGGAAGGGATGGAGGATTGCATCAAACCAGTCGAAAGACTGATGAAAGAAAAAAAATTATATCGTTAAGGATATTATAATTCAAGTTTTAGTTTAGTTACAAATTCAATAATGATTAATTTAATTTCCAAACAAATTAGCGTATTTTTAATGAAAAATAATTCTCCATGATGCTACCAGCAGCTAAATTTTATTAGAGATTAAATGGATATCCGGCAACTATCCGGTATCCGACCTATCCGGCGAATATTTACTATCCGGCCGGATACCGGATAGTGGGTCAATATCCGGCGGGTATCGGATTGTCAATAAATTACAAACATTTCATAAAATTTTCTTTAAAATCACATATACTATGTATTTAAGAAGTCTAAGTATCTTCAAATACCGTTTTTTTTTTCTTCATAAAATTAGTTCTTGTACTCAATAAACACAAATGTATGTGTAATAAGAGGTAATAATCAGTTTTGCTTGTCTTTGTAAACAAGGCCAGGTTCAAAGAAAAGTCTTTCGCTATAATACACTAATGTAAGGCGCTGAAAAATAAATTGTATCAAATTTTCTCAAATTGGGGTATTGTGTCGCATTAGCTGACTAGCAAATATAGGGGTCACGCTTCCCATCAATTCGAGATGAGTAAATAAAAGTAAATCTCGTTATCGATCACGTTTTTTGTTTCTGATACTGGCTATCTCGTTAAAACCGTTCCAATGCGTGTTGTGAGCTCCGTGAGTCACAGGTGATTCTGTCTCGTCCGTTCTACTGGTGGAAGATTACTCGCAAGATATTTTTATAGAATCCAATAGAATCTTCTGACGAGTTTCAGCAAACCTCAAACAGTTTGTCTTGAATCTTCGCTCTAGGAAGGTCATATTAAGTAGTTTGAATCTTCACTTAAGGAGCCGAAACGACTTTTTAATTCAGTTTCCAAATATGCTATCAAGTATGGTAAGTCAGGAGTTCTTGGTGCTATATCGTTATCTAAATTTTTTTTTTTTTTTTTTTTTGTGATATTACTTCGGAATTTCAGTGGAGACCTGAAAATATTATTTGTTCAAAGAGCTGCAATAGCCCTTTTTTGTTCCAACAGGACATCTATTATATAAAAGGTAGAATTCCGTCTCTTGCTGATATCTGGCACCAGGTGACGGTCAGGTAAATTTTTCTTTTTGAATCGCCAGCAATTGTTCTTGGGCAAACGATTAAAGTGCGTAACGAGACGTCTACCACTAACAATCACTCCTGGATCTTCAATGGCTCAGTTACAATTGTCTGAAGGACATGGACGAAACATATAGCAGAAGCATACTCGGCCACGCGTAAACCTTTCACCATGTTGGCGCCACTGTTATGAATGAGAATATGTATTTTGTTTTGGGCAACAGCCCAACAATTTGCGATACTATTAACTTCCCTTGTTATATTTTCTCCAGGGTGGGAACCAGGGAAAATCTCTAAAACTCCATGTTTTAGTCTGACTTTAGAAGATACCTATAAGCTAGAAATTCAGGAAGCTGGGCATTGTTGTGTAAATAGATCTAGAAGTCACAGAAACAGCCAGAGCACCAGAAATGTTTATTTTATTTTCTCATGACAGAAATCAGATACAATTTGTTTGGAAATGTATGTAAGACTCAATGTTAGCGTAAAGCTTCTTCTAGGAGACTGGAAAATCCTTTTCTTTTTACGATAGATAACGGCTCATTGTCTAGTGCAATAACTTAATGACATTTTTCTTTGCTTTTGCGTCGTTTATATTCCAAAGTAATTTCCTTTCAAACGGTTCTGATATAGTGAATTGCTTTTCTTCCAATGTCGAAGACGAACTTGTTCCGGGGATATCTAAAGGCAGTATAGGTAAGATAGTGGCTGTAGCCTTCCTCTTGTCATGAAAATTTACTGGATGTTTCATTTTTAAATGGTTTGTCATGGCAGAGGTATGTGGTAGAAGAAATAAAAATAAAAGTCAATGTGTTTTCTTTAAGTAGACAAAGAGAAAAGGAAATGATTCAAACTTCGCGTCGAAACGTGCCTCACGGAAAGTAATCCGAAAACGAAAACTTATTGTCATTATTCACATCAAAATATTCCAAAATAGGAGATACTTTCTTTGCTGACGACATTTTTATTTTTTCTAGCCTCAAATAACAACGTTCAGCGGATATTTGGCTGCCGAATATCCGGCTTGTAGGATGGCCGGATAACCGGACTCGGGCCAAACAGCTATCCGTTTCACCTCTTGTTTTTATATTAGCCTTCCCAGTCGATTGTAAATATCGTTGTAATCAATAAAAGCACTAAATAAACTGTAATTTAAATGTGCTTTTGTTTCTCGTTCTCGTTGTTTCCGTTGCGATACTGACGCAGTTTGTAACTGTGGTAGTTCCGATGGTTGCCGCAAGAGGCATTGTTTTGTTGCAGTCGGCCAGTGCGTGGTTTGTAAAATCGAAAATTGGTAAGTTAAGGAAATGAGACAGGAAGAACTTTTCACTTTAGTTTTTAACAGTATTTTCGTTTGAGCCGTAACTTTCGTGTTGTCATCAAAATTTTCTATCTGTAGGCCTATCCATCATTTTATTATTAAATTCACTGTTTGAATAATACGTTAAGGCGCCTAGGTTGTTGTCCAAATTTGTTCAACACCTACGATGTATATTTAAAAAAAAAAAAAAAAAAAAAAAAAAACATGCACCTCCCTTAAAGCAATCCTGCCAGCGCCCATGGTACCCGTATTTCACCTGGTGTACGCTGTATTTAGTTGTAATATTGTTTAAAATTTACGTAAGTAATGAAGTAATTCGTGCGACGGATTCTGAGACATTTTAAAACACTATATTGTGAACTACAGCAACAAGACATCAGCTGAAGAACCACCAACACTGCGACTGTTTAAATCTTCTCTGTACCGAATTTGTGAGATTTCTATTTGATAATCACTCATTCCGTGTGCGAAGGATTCACATTAATGACGAGTGTTGTTCCTAATGAGACGTGACTGAAGTCCGCCATTGTTGCTGTTGGCGGCTTCAATTGTCAAAACCTACAATTGCTATATTTGTGCTTAAGTTTTCTCTGCATAACTAGTTTTTTTTTTTTCGCATTGCAGCAATTATTTCTCGTACCAAGCGTGACATGTGAATGGTTAACGCTCTGATCTCTCATGCATAATGTTACGAAACAAACCACGGTCAATTTATAACGATTACTTCAATTCATCTAGTTTAGCTTTGAGTCGGTTGTTTGAGCTGTCCCACCGAAATACTTTCTTGTGTCTTGTTTTCAAATAAATATATTTTTTTTTTATCAGATGAAATTATTTGTAAGTTTATAACTGTATTTTAATAGAAAGTTAAATAGTTAATGCTTATAAGATTTAAATTTCTTAAGTTGCAGATCTTTTGACTAGAATACTGCATTTCTTTGCCTTTGATAACACGTCTCATTATAGTTATGTACATATATTTCTCTCAATCTATTTAAAATTATTATTTTTATATTCTTAAAAAAATCATCTCTTTATTTTACACTGGTTTTTACTGAGTGTTTCGCCGAAGAGAGGATGTGAGCCTGGAAATTTAGCCGATCTGGAACCTATACTTGGGAATTTACATTTATTCTTTTTCCATTAAAAAAAATTAAACAAGTATGTACTAAGGAGTTTTTTCGTATTTCTTTTGTTACAGTCGCTGACATCAAGAAGAAATAGAAAGGGTTGGGGGATACCTTTGCTTCAGAAAATATTTGGAAGAAAAATCCAGAACTGGTGGAGAAGTGTCAAAACAGTGTCACTGTTTCAACCAGATGGAAAAATCCTTTCTATTGGCAACAATATTACTTTCTCATTTTTGCTATTCCTCTTGCTACACATTGATTCTAATGCGTATAATTCCAATAACTGAGAGGAAGGCAATTCTACAGTTCTTTCTGGCACAAACAACAACAGAGAACTGGCGACAGAATCACGCGGGTCTGCTTTCAGTGGACGGCATGTTCTCGCGCCAACATAGTTCACGTGAACATTTTTCACGACAATACGCTTCCACTGTACGGCCAGCATTCATGTCGCTAGGCCGCCGTTAACAGGAGAGCCAACTTCAACACTGAGCGCACACTGCACAAATAAATTACGTCTGTGTTTGCAGCAACTGTTTTAGTCATAGTTTTGTTTGAAGCGCCAGTTAGATGCCAGGTGGAGTATTTTATAACGAGTCACGCTAAAGCCGTTCGTTATAGTGGAGTTCTGGAGGAAGCCGGTTCGAATCCCCGTCCGGGCATCCAGATTTGGGTTTCCCATAGTTTCCCCAAATCACTCCAGGCGAATGCCCGAATCCTTCCATCAAAAGGCCATGGCCGAATTCCTTCCCGTTCCTTGCCCTAGTCCTATACCGCATTTAAAGACCTTGAAATCGATGAGGCGTAAAGCCATATACAAAAAAAACCTGTGAATGCAGGGGAATATAGCAACAGCTGTGTCCAGTAAATAGGACAGTGCGGAGTTCGATTCTCTACAGTACAATAACAACTTCTTTTCTTCCTTCCTTACACGCGCTCTTCTTCACTAGTAAATGGTACCTGTCACAAACAAAATTTATAGAGACACAAAGCTTCTATATATATATATATATATATCCAAAACTTTCATGCATTTTTTGATGATTAGCACGAATATTTGAAAATTAACTACCTGTGAAACCTTTATGATTATCTTCTATGGCTACATTTTTCATGAAGTTTGCAAGCAACCATTTATGACGATTTCTATTTCTGAATTATGAATTTGTCTCCATTACCTTCTGAATCAATTAGGCACATTTTACAGTATCTGGTGTACGTGAAAAGTATGGTGAATAATGGAATATATTTCAAAGGCATCATCGAGTTTAGAAATATTTTGCTTATGGTACCTTTGAATAGTTCTGACGCTCTTTAGAGGCTTCATTTAAAATGCTGACTTGACAATTAAAATACTCTTAATATATGCGACAGAAGTTCTTGACGAGGGTAATTTGAGGAATTTCGGCTAACCTGATTTGTCTAGTGACCAGGTTAGTACGAGGGCAGATCGGGAAGTAACGCACAATTGTTTTTTTCTTCTCTCGTATTGCAGATGGAATGTTGAAATTTCACGACGATATAGTTTGAAATTTGCGCCTTAGAGGGTATTTTGTTTTAATGTGCAGCTCTAGCGAGGAAAGCGTGAAACTATGAAACAAACATGGCGCGCATGTTACCGTAGTCCACATGTGAAGAGCAGCGAAGTGTAGTTCGATATTTGTGGGCCACAGGGCATTCACAGGGACATGCGTGGCGTGTATAGGGACGACTGTCTGAACCGTAGCAATATCTCCAGGTGGTGTGCATTCTTCCTGTGGGCCAAATGGCATTCACAGGGACATGTGTGGCGTGTATAGGGACGACTGTCTGAACCGTAGCAATATCTCCAGGTGGTGTGCATTCTTCCAAGAGGGCAGCGTCATCCTTAGTGATTCGCGCCACGCTCCGGGTGGCCGGTAACAGTTTCAACTCCACAGAATGTCCGCGCTATTAAGGCAGCAATCTTGAAGGACCGGCGTGTGCACCTGCGAACCTTATCGCAGACGTTCAACATTTCCTATGGTGCAGTATATGACATTGTTCATGACGTTGAAATTCCGTAAAGTAAGTGCTCGCTGTGTGCCTAAGAACCTGATAGACAACCAGAAGGGCCAGCGAATGATGGCAAGCTTAGATCACTTAACGCATTACACCGCAGGAAGGCATGACTTTCTGAAAGGAATCGTCAATGGTGATGAGTCGTGGACGTACCACTACACGCCCGAAACCAAGCTGACCTATGTGGAGTGGAAACATGCTGGTTCCCCAGTACGAAAAAGATTCAAAGAGACTCAATCGGCTAAGAAAGTGCTTGTGACAGTGTTCTAGGACATGTTTGGCGTGTTACTGGTAGACTTTGCTGAACAAGGAACTACTGTGAATTTCTGCAGCCTACAAGAAAACGCTGGTAAAGTTGCGTTGTGCCCTTTATGACAAATGCCGCAACATTAATGCTAATGGTGTAAACTTCTTCATGACAATGCATCTCCCCATGTTGCTGCTCCTGTTCGTGAGAAACTCGCCACTTTAGGGTGGAAGGAGCTCTGGCATGCACCATACTGTCCGGACCTGGCACCGTCTGATTTTCATCTGTTTGGTCCAGTGGAGAAATTCCTGGTCGGCCAACATTTTGCAACAGATGCGGAAGTGAAATCAGCAGTTCGCAGATCGTTACACTCCCCATAAACGGACTTCTACGAACAGGGCATATTGAAACTGGTACCACAATGGGAGAAATGTGTTGAGAAAATTGATTACTATCTAGAAAAGTAGTTCAAAGATGTAAGTTAATTTGTGATTTCTTTGGTTGTGGCACATATTAAAATTTTTTGGAAAAAATTATTGTGTATTACTTTACGATCTGCCCTCATACAAAATATTAACCAAGCATATCAATTGTTATCAGCATGTAATCCAGTCCCCTGAAGCTACAGCTACACTGATAGAACCAAAACGTTTTAGAGCAATAAGTCCACGTTGTTTAGCTCTACTTAATAGACTATTTGACAGTATTCAAAATATGGTACATATTGTAGTCAGTCGCGTAGATTAATGCTTAAGGAAGGTATTTTTGTTAAATTTCAAAAAATAGATGGATTGCTTTTAATTAAAAAAGCGAAATTAAAATCAAATTTTTCTTGCCTTTTGTCACGTGACCGAAAACGCTCTGGGATTGCAGATCGCTTTAGTGCCGTCACATGCTGGTAAGCGCTATGGCTGCGTATGTAGTGTTTTCCGCCATCCAAGCTTTCAACTATTTGTTGCTGTTCATCTCTTGTTAATAATGAGTTTTTGTGTTGAATATAAAATGAAGAACAATTTGTAGAAGCCTACAGCGGAAAAATACGATAAATTAACTGTAGGACTATCTATAGAAACAACCACCGACTTTTATTCTACGGAGCTTCAGAATCTAATAACTTCAATTCGAGAATCATTTACATTTAAACTGGAAGTTAGAGATTAACAGAAATCCTTCATAAGAATGACTAAAATTTTAAATTAAATTAGTTGTTCTAGCAGATATTTATGAGAAAAATGATAGTGCTGTATAAAGTAAGCACAACAGTTAAATAACTGGATGTTAAGGTCAATATTTCTTAACTGTGGATAAATAATTATAGAAAAATAATTTTTTTTTCCAACGAAACTTACTTTATTGTTTATTTATTTACTGACCGCGTTCACTTTAACACACATAGAAACTGTGATGTTTAAGTGTTCACTATTAACGAGAAGAAAAGTAACGATGCCATTGTGTCCATGTAGCTGCAGGGTTAAAGAATTCAATAGGAAATTGAAAATCCTTTTATTCGAACCTTGATTAGGATAATATTTTTTTCGTGTGTACATTTTTTTTCCTGTTTGCCGTTTATTGCTATACAGAATTTTTGTTTTTATTAGAAGAAATATAAAACATCATGCAACCGTTTGAAACATAAATTACTGTCATACAAGAAAACATTTATAAAAAGATAACTTCCTGCTTTTAATTTTGAAACATACCAGAGATACATCATCATTGCAACAAAACCCAAGTACTCGGCAGTGAATTTATTTTAACAATAACATTGCACTCCAATCTCGCAACAATTCTGGAACGCTTTGAATACTTTTTGTTTGGAATTTTCACTTGACGAAACAACTGTATGTTGCCTTTCTGACATAACTGCATCTATTTAAGCGGTATTTACTCTTAATGCGCAAGTAATTTTAAGTTTTTTTAAACTTTTTATCGGTGTGCAAGTAACGTCCAATTTTAGTTTTTAAGTCTTTTTTGGTTATGTCTCAAACGTTTATAATACTCTTGCTATCCAAAAATTTGCCAAAAATTCGGAAAAAAAATAATGTTTTGGTGGATTTTAGAAAAAGAATATGCGGGTGCTACCAACAGCAACTAGTATCTAAAGGAAAACGCTCACAAATAACAAAACATATTCCGAAGTGAGGATCGAACAAAAAACCCTAACTTTACTGACACTCGCCTTAAACATCATACTACATTTCTCAAAGAAATTACGGTGCAAATTATATTTACGGTAAATGATATGAGACTTAGTTGCAATATCGTCTGGGTTTCTGTGAAGCAAGTTGCAGCGACTATTATTTTCCTATTTCAGCTAATGCGGGAACACTTATAGTTATTTGGAGAGTTTTCGTGGTCGTAGATTGATGTATTACACACTATTTACAAACCATATTTCCAACAATTTATACACAAATTCAGAGAAACAAACGAACGTTACTTACGTAGAGTGAGCGCCTGCTGGCATGTGACAGTCACGAGTGTCGTTGGCGCGCGCCGGGCAGAACAGGAGCGTTTTGGAGTGCTTTCAAATCCTCTAAATTTTAAAGTTGAATTTTACGTAAAATAAGCACTTTTTCCAGAAAGAAAAATTAGTACCCGGTAAATAACGTGTATCAATAAACTATTTAAAACCATTTTCAAAAAAATAGTTATATAGCCAATTATCACTGAGTATTTTTCCTGAATTCATACATCATATGCTGTGTCTTTTCTTTGATGATGTCCAATGGAAGTTACTAATAGAATTACAGTTTCTACTATGTACTAACAATTAAATGCAATGAAATGTTAATAGTTCTTTGTAGGGAGCTACAGTGGTTTTAATAGCAGTTAACATATTTCTGGTGTAGCTATCTTTGTAAACAAATCACAGTGTTTAATTCATTAATTTAATTGCAATGGATCCAATGCTACAGCAACAATTTTCCTACACACTAATCCAACACATTTCAAATTCATTCACACATTTTAAATTCTTAGAGTGTAATTTCATCACCCGCCTACGCATACTTTTCCTTTATGAATATACTTCAAATTATTTCACTGTTTGGTAAGTTATTCAGAACATCTCTTGGTAAATATATGTTATGGCACACCTGGATGACTACAACACAGTCTGCATTGTACTCACAAATCACTGGCTCGTCAGTTGCGTGGGAATGCTCATATGTGACTGGAGTCTGATGATTCAGTTTACAATCAATCATTAATTCAGTTAAAATTATACCACATTGAGATCAGGCATTTTATATTAAAATGGCAACTGAACATTTCAAAATTCTTACTATGACAGATGACATAAAGACGAATGTCGTTTAATTATAGCACTCATGGTTTAATCAATAATGAAAGAGAATAGAAATCACAATGAAATATTGTATACATAAATATCAGTTAAATCCATACATCAAACTAATGAAAAAGAAATAAAAACACCTGTATTAAGGATTAACATTATACAATATTATCTGAGTAAACCGAGTTAAATTGTAAATTCAATCATATGAGCATTGTAAATTTCTATTATATGAAATGCATCAGAAACTGGTAGATAAATGAACTATTACATTTTCTAGAATATAATACTTTTTACACAACTTGCTATAAAATTAACACAGTTGTATTTTACAAAGTAAATAGTTTTCAACAGATACTACAACCAAATTTTCCATAACCTTGATAGATTCTTTAAACCACCAAACATTACAAAATAGGGTGCTCAAACCTTAACAAAATATAAATGAAATTTCTGCTAATAGACAAGGACGTTACCATAGTTAGCTCACTACTGTTACAATATCCCTTTTGAAAGGAAAGGGTGATGTTGTAGACTGCTTCAATTATCGACTGATTCGCCTACTTTATCACACGATTAAGATCTTTGAATGTACTGTCGATGCAAGACTACCAAGCATAGTTAAGATTGCCCCAAATTAGTGTGGTTTCATGAAATGCACAGGGATGACTGACGCTATTCATGCCACACAATGTTTGATGAAAGATGCCTTGAAAAGGGAAAGCACTGCACATAGCATTTTTAGATCTTGTAAAGGCTTTCAATAAGGTGCCTAGAGATCTAATCTGTTACCCACTGAGAAGGCATGGGGAGCCACAGGTATAAATTAAATGGATCCAGCTACTACATCGTATTGTCGCCAGTTATGTTTGATGTGCTGTAGGAAGTTCTGACTCTTTTCCCTATCAGTGTTGGTGTTCATCCTAGATCAGCTTTGTCCCCACTCCTGTTTATCCTCTGTCTTGACACCATTGCTGGAGAACTGCTCACTCCACACCCAAGGATATATCCTCCATGCTGATGATATGATGGTCACCTGCGAGTCTCAAGATGAATTTGAACAACAAATGCAATGATGAATAACTTCCCTCGATAAATGCAGCTTGCGCCTTAATGTCTGGAAGACCAAATACCTGGAATGTAGGGTTCCTAGTAATGGGTCTGTCAACATTGGTGGCATTAAATATTACAAGTCATCTGAATTCAAATACCTGGGAACAGAACTCTGTCTGGATGGTCAGACACTCCCAGATGTATAAAACAGAGACAATGCATTTAATGTGATTCCAACCACTGTGAAATTGCATTAGGATCAACTGCGATGGTACGGCCATGTACTATACAGCAACGACACATCAGTGGCAAGAACAGCACTCGACATAAGACTGGAGGGCCAAAGACCATGAGGGAGATCCAAGAAACACTGACTGGATACCTCACGGCAGGACATGCGTCTAGCCAACGTCTCACCTGAAGATGCACAAGAACAACAGAAATGCAAGAATCCAGAAAAACACCCCTGCAAAGATGCCCACTATATAATTTTTTGGAGTGAAAAATGGAAACATAATGAGTTATTATTATCATGCTTACCATTATTCTTACATTTAAACAGAGATAATATAATAATAATGATACTAAATGCACATTATAAAGAAAATATAGCACTAAAAATCAATATGAAAAATATTTGTAAAAGGTGATGAATCTCGTGGGCCACCCCTGCCTTACAGTGTAGCTAAGATACAAATCATAAATCAACATTACCCTTTAAACTAATTTACACAATTTTACAAGCATAATACTCCACACCAGTATAACTCTATATGAATTTTACAACTAATTGGTCACTTACAAAATTTTCCCCAACCTTCACAAATATGGAGAATCTTACCTACATACAATCTTTAGTGTGTAACATATCAAAAGTAACAAAAATAAGTCTTTTGACTACCATGAATACTTTATGTATTGTTAGGTAACTACAGTTCATAAACAATTCATCAGAATGTTTAGGAGCATAATATTGCTAGTTGATACAGATTTTTTTTTGAGGTTATAAAGCTATATGATGGTGAGAAAAAATTCCACAAACCTAAGGATGCTCACATTTATTAGCTGTTTTATGTATTTTGAACTTAAAAGAATCTGTAAACGATTTTCCACAAAGTTCACAAGTATTTGGTCACTCACCTGTATGAATTCTTTTATGTACTACTAAGTGATTAGCCCGTGTAAACGATTTTCCACAAATTTCACAAGTGTAAGGACGCTCACCAGTATCAATTCTTTTATGTTGTGCAAGGCTAGTATTAGCAGAAAAACCTTTTCCACAAATTTCACAAGCATAAGGCCACTCACCTGTATGAATTCTTTTATGTACTACTAAGTGATTAGCCCGTGTAAACGATTTTCCACAAATTTCACAAGTGTAAGGACGCTCACCAGTATGAATTCTTTTATGTACTACTAATTGATTAGCCCATGTAAATGTTTTTCCACAAATGTCACAAGCATAAGGCCTCTCACCTGTATGAATTCTTTTATGTTGTGCAAGGCTAGTATTAGCAGAAAAACCTTTTCCACAAATTTCACAAGCATAAGGCCACTCACCTGTATGAATTCTTTTATGTACTAATAAGTTATGAGCCTGTGTAAACATTTTCCCACAAATTTCACAAGTGTAAGGACGCTCACCAGTATGAATTCTTTTATGTACTACTAATTGATTAGCCCTAGTAAATGTTTTTCCACAAACTTTACAATCATAAGGCCGCTCACCTGTATGAATTCTTTTATGTACTACTAAGTGACTAGCCTGTTTAAATGTTTTCCCACAAATTTCACAAGTGTAAGGCCGCTCGTATGTATGAATTCTTTTATGTCGTGCAAGCGGAGTATTAGCAGAAAAACCTTTTCCACAAATTTCACAAGCATAAGGCCTCTCACCTGTATGAATTCTTTTATGTTGTGCAAGGCTAGTATTAGCAGAAAACCTTTTCCACAAATTTCACAAGCATAAGGCCACTCACCTGTATGAATTCTTTTATGTACTACTAAGTTACTAGCCTGTGTAAATGTTTTTCCACAAATTTCACAAGTGTAAGGCCGCTCACCTGTATGAATTCTTTTATGTTGTGCAAGGATAGTATTAGTAGTAAAACATTTACCACAAACTTCACAAGCATAAGGTTGATCTATCTCAGGGATTCTTTTATGAGTTATTAGGAGTCAGAATTCATAAAAGGCTCTCCACACATTTCGGAAGTGTAAGGCTGCTGCAGATCATTAGTAGGAATGACTTGATGATACCTAGAAACAAATTAATACTGGTAAATTTAGCGTAATACCATTCCTACAGTTAATAAACTAGTGGTTATTATTTGGAAATCTCAGAACAGGTTTCTAATAATCTATATAATATTAATAAAGAAAACTTGAATTTATACAGCCCCATAGCTCCAAGATATGAAGTATATCACTATTTTATAGTTTTCATGCATTTTGACATTACTTTTCTATTCCATTATCAATAGATCATATATATAATTATGTATATAATTAGTTGATTTTAGGATGCTTGAGTAAAGTTTAGAAAAAATATACACTTAAATTCTTACTCTCAGCTCACTCAATAGATTTGCTATATCAAAATTTTTTATCTCTCTTATCACACTCTTCAACACTTTCCTATAAACAAGTGCCCATTATCTTATAAAAACTCCATATTTAAGTAATATATATTACCAGCAACATTTTTATACCTACAACTAGCAGAGTACCTGGCATTGCACTGCTCTAATCAGGACTGATTTACTCATACAATATTTTCATATCTCCAATGTAAATCATGCATACCATGTTTTAATAATTTAGCACCAGCCATTTTCAAAAGTAAAATAAACATTGATATACCCAATGATTCTCAGGATAGAGTAAATAGGATGCAGCAATACAGAATGTCAGTTTCATTTTGTTCCAGGCTGCATTTCAACCCAACCACACCATCTGTAAAAGTGACTGCTCTATAGTAAAAACATCAACTATCTGTGCATTAATACATGTTACATACATAAATCTGTATCTGAAATATATCTGTCTTCCAGTATCATGTACAAAATATGGATTTTTCATGGGTTTTCACAATGTTTAAGCTTAGGGTCCAAGCTAAACTCTGATGTACATATGACATTTTATAAATATTCTGGTATAACTTAAAAACAATCTGATTTATTTGGCAGAATTTAAAACTGTGTGTTTCTATAAGCAAAAGGTGTGGGAGTATAGTGGTTGGTCATTTTTAAACCTAATGTAGACAGTATTTTTCTGATTGTTACGAAGTTTATGTGGCGTCAAATTCCTTCAAAATTGGATAGAAACTGTAGCTATGTATATAGAATACTGACAATAATTAAGGGCTGGAAAGGGGAAGGAGATGTTTTGTTTTTGTAATATTCAATGTGGACAGCTATTTTTTCCTCCGTTTTAAAGTATATATGCAAAGGTCCAAAATCAGATAAAAATGTTGGTTTACATATGAATTAAGGGTGGTTTTTGTTAGAAAACTTTTCCATGAAAAAATACTTACAAGTTACTAGCACCTTTAATAGTGATCTGGTAAATTGTGCGACTATAGCTTTGTGTATAGAAAATTAAGGAAGTGTAAGGGGAGGGTTGGGTTTTTCTCTTTATTTTAAAGTATACGTGTACAAAGTTCTAACAAAATCGGATGAAGAGTAGTTTTGTATAAGAGTTCATGGTTTTAAAATAGAGAAATTTTTTGGTCATAAACCTTCTCTATAAAAAATAAATGCATATGTCAACTTTCATCGTGATTGGTCCAAACGGTGACAATGTCTATTATCTATGATATACTAACACCCTCTTTTATATGTAAGATTTAATACTGAAATGATATAAACTCTATAACAATACAAACTAGAATCACTATGTTTAGGTTTAATATCATTATTTGTAGTTTATCTTACTACCGTTATACAGTACAATAGTTTAGTTATTCAATAATTTTCAGTTTGGACCTCTGTGCAGCAACATTCAATCACTTTAAAGAAGTTAATCAGTATCCAGAGATCAAATTCATTTAATTTGGTAGCAACTCAGTTGGCAAGATTTTTGTTTTTAACAGTGCATTATGATTACCTAAACTGTCTTATGGATCTATAAATGCTTAGTCAGCAAAAGCAGATACAACCTGAGTAATTATTTAGTTATATATACACCAAATGATTATAGTTAAATTTTCCCTATTTAACATGTTACAACATGGAAACTAATCAGCATACTAGTACCAAACATGGTAGTTATTAATATCGAGAGTATGGGGTGCACGATTTCAATGTGTCACAGCGCCACCATCCAGAACAAACTATGACCACCAGGTGCCGTGATCAGTTATCATTATTCATATTACCATGCACCTGACCAGTCGCACTACACATGTTGATGTGTCAACATGAGCTGGGACAAAAGGAGCAGGGCATTACTGGTGAATCTTTATATCAAAACAACAGTAACGCTGCACTACGAGAATATCGCCGGCTGAATTATGGAGGATCCTCTTTCTCCACCTGCTGTGCACAGCATGATGAATAGACTGGAGAACTGGGCGTCGCTCCGGGAAGAGGCCGATGACTGGATGCACCACAGGTGGTTGATGCAATCGATGTTGCTATGGCATGCAACGCTGTGGGCAATTCCCGATCATCGGGCGGTGCACGTGCTGTGTCACAACAGTTGAACATCCCGTTGTCTACTGTACGTAAGTTGCTTCAAACCATTCTCGAAAGGTATCCGTACAAGATCCATATCGTACAGCAGCTTGCACCACAGGATGCACAATGACGTGTTTCCACTTTCCGGAAAAGATTAAAGTTGACGAAGGCTGGGCCTGGACCATCCTATTATGAGGTAAAGCACATTTTTCTCTGACGGATAAGGTGAACACACAGAATTGCTGAGTGTGGACGTATTTCACTTCCAGTCACTGTACATTAAGTTCCTCTGTATGATGAACGTGTCACCGTATGGTGTGGCTTCACGGCTATATTCGTCATTGGGCAGGTTGACACTCCAGGACCAAATAAATGCAGTGTAAGTGGCCAGCGTTACTGCAATATGCTTCACCAGCATGTCATACACCGCTCTACAGGAGAGAGATGCATTGAACTCAGTTTTCATGCATTATGGGGCACCACGACACATTGCTCGTGAAGTTGAACAGGTTGGCACTCAATGACCAAATAAGTGCAGTGTAAGTGGCCAGCGTTACTGCAATATGCTTCACCAGCATGTCATTCCCCCTCTACAGGAGAGAGATGCATTGAACTCAGTTTTCATGCATGATGGGGCACCACCACACATTGCTCGTGAAGTTCAAATGTTTCTCTGAAACACATTTGAAACGATCGAATTATAAGCCGATCGTTTCCAAATGCTTGGCCAGCATGGTCACTGACCTCACCCCTGTGATTTCTGGTTGTGAGTCTACCTGAAGGACAGGGTTTACCAGGGAAACTTCACACATTTGCTAGTCTGAAGCACAGCATACAAGAGAGGTAGCCAGCATACCTATGGACATGCTTCGTTCTGCTGTGCAGAATGCAATCCTTCAGTTTCTAGGCACTCATGGGCGCCATATTGAGCCCTTTTGTAGCAGTAATGGTACCGGTAGGTAATAGTATGATGTACTGTAGCAGCACAATAAAAGTGTTGCAATTGAACTGATTCTGCATTATTTCTCTTCCCCATGTCATTGACATTAATGCTATCAAGTTTGGTACTCGTACAGTAATTAGTTTCCAAGTTATAACATGTTAAAAAGGGAAAGTTTAATTATAACCACCCGGTATATTACTAGTTACTTAATAAACAGAACATAAGGCATAGCAAATTTTTATAGAATATAATATAAATGACAATTGTTTTGTTACAACTCTATATTGTAAATAGCCTGTAATACTAATAAATAATGGGATCACCGAGATGAATTTAGTACAGATTATGTGTTGATACATTATTTGTCCCAAATTCTATTTCTTTATTGTTATGTGTTGTGCTGTAGCTAAAGAATATTAGTTAATAATTTTCTGACAGTGTTACATTGTAAAATAACTATTTTCACTAAAGTCTTTTATAGTGTAGAATATTAATACAATGCTCTAGGGTGACATGCCCAGTGAACCTGCTGTACCTGCATGATACTTTGGGGATCCAGTTTTCCAACGCCATCTTCTTTATAAGTGCCAACTGCCTTATACGCTACTAGCCTGCTTGGTGGCCAAGCTCTCGAAAACATAGCTTATGAATTATGAGTATTGATCCACTATAATTTTCAGGTTTTAACTGTTTTCAGACCTTTAGAATCAACATTTCCTAGCCACTATACAACCACCACAGCACATCTGAGAATTCCGCTGTCAATATTATGAGATAAAGTGATGCCAGTCTCTGGCTAGATACCGCTTCACTATAGACACCTGATACAACTTGGGGTTATTAATCATGAAATGTGCTAATCACAGTTTATGCAAACATATCATGCTATTACACTCAGCCACATTAATACGAGGCGTATTTTTTAAGTAAGTACCGTTTTGTCACACCGTGGCTGCAGCGCTACGGTCGGCGTTCCGCGCATGTGCACTGGGTACCTGCATCTCTTGCCTACGCACTGACGCCATTACAGTTAATTCTTCCTTGTTTACGTTGTTCACTGAGTGTTTACGATGCCTCCGATAATCGTGAGTCCCGCCGACTGTGAAGTACAGGCTGTTATAAGATTTCTTTGTGCTAAAGGCCTAAATCCAATGGATATTCATCGTGAAATCTGTGCAGTTTACGGACAAAACATTATGAGTGATGGAATGATGAGAAAGTGGGTGAGAGTATTTAAAGATGGCCACACAAATGTGCATGATGAACAACGGAGTGGGTGTCCTTCGGTCGTTAATGAAAGTTTGGTACAGAAAGTGGACAATAAAGTGAGAGAAAACAGACGCTTTACGATTTCCTCCTTGTGTAATGACATTCCTAATGTTTCTCATAGTGTTTTGTATGGCATTGCACCGAGCACTTGAATTACCGAAAATTGTTCTCAAGTTGGGTACCGAAAATGTTAACGGATGTGCACAAAAACCAAACGTTTAGGCAGTGCATTGACTTTCCTTGAGCTACCATCTGTTCCTGCACTTGAAGAAACACCTGGTCAGCGTCTTAAAGACGATAATGAAGTCAAAACAGTTGTGACACAGTGGTTAACAGGTCAGGCGGCAGACTTCTATGAGGAGGGTTTTCAAAAACTGGTACTACATTATGACAAGTGACCCAATATTGAAGTGAATTATGTAGAAAAGTAGAGAAAGGTACACACTTTCATTTAAAATAAAATTATTGAGATATATTTGCACATCTTTTTTTAATTTCAAAATGGTACTTACTTAAAAAATATGCCTCGTATTAAAGATCAGTTATTATCATGGGGAATGTTGCAAGGTTTTTTGTGTGTAGATAGCACAATGCCTGAATCTATTAATTTATGTGAAGTATAGCAGACTTTATATTGATTTAAGGATCCATATATCTTGTAATGAAACTGTGTACTTTATCTAAATTACTTTCAGTTGTTGTCATACTAAAGGAATTAAACAAAATCAGTTTAGTACTCTGCTCAAATAAAATTTCACAGCGTTTGAGAAAACCATTTCAAATGATCCCTAGTTCAAGCAGCTCTTTGTATTCTAATGCTGTATAACAATAGCCTAAAGCAAAATATAATTTCATAAGTATCTGAAAGAAGCCACTATCGTACTGCATATTAACAAAAGATTTATGTAAAATCAACTCTGTAAATATCTACTGTAGATAGCAAATGATATACATGTAATATCTGACCGAATCATAAAGAAACAAAAATGAAAACTAAATGCTGATGGTATTAGTGATATTCTAACTATAAATTGTAATAGGGTTGTTAAGGATTATTAGCCTCTTCCTACCAAATGTCAATATCTCCTTCAAGTGGTGCACCCTGTTTGCTTGGACGAGGCACTGGTGACTAAAATATTCCTGGTATAAGAAGTCACACACAGCTTGCAAAAGGCCTTCTAAAGATGGTGGCAGAATTGGGAGTGGTTCAGGCCACTCTCTTGCCCCTGGAGTTTTGAACGGCCCATAAGCAGATGAATTAGAAATAATTGATGGCATTAGAATCCAGAAGGTAACGGGAAGCCACTACATTAAGGATCCTAAGGGTATCCAAAAGATATGTAATCCTCTTAAATTCCAAACAAAATGATGGCTTCTTCCTGGGAAAATGTTCCAGAGGTAAAATAGCCCCCAATCTGATATCCAGGTGCAGACTGCTCAGGGAGGAGTCATCAGAATGGATAGAAACATTCTATGAGCCGGAGCGAGGAATGTTAGATATCTGAATAGGGCAGGTAGGTAGGTTAGAAATCTTAAAAAGGGAGATGGAAGGCCTTAAGTTGGATGTCAATGGGACTAGTCAGAATAAGTGGAAGGATAAACAGGCTTTGTGGTCTGGAAACACAAAATAATCGATACTAAAGCTATAGGTGGAGTTTCTGGTGTAGAATTTGTAATGAATAAGAGAACAGGAAAAGTGTGAGATTAGTAACAGAATTATTTTGATGAGGGTAGAAATGATGGCTGCTCCAATCACGTTAGTATAAGTGTATATGCCAATGTCACAAGGAAGATGATGAAGAAACAGAGAAAATATACATTAAATTGAAGAATTAATCCAAAATACGAACCGGGAGGAAAATCTAATAATCATTGGTGACTTGAATGTGGCAGCTGGAGAAGGAAAGAGGGTAATATAGTAGGAAATTTTGGTCTAGGAGAAAGATATGAATGAGGAAGCAGGTTGTTAGAATTTTGTAAAAAATACAAACTCATCATGGAGAACACTATTTAAGAAACACACATGAAAGATCTACATGTGGAAACATCCCGACAATACAGGCAGATATCGCCTAGATTATATCATGGTCAAACAGACTCAAGAATCAAGTTCTAGACTGTAAAGCATATTCAAGAGCAGACATAGACTAACCAGAATCTGATAGGCTGAAGTTCAAGCAAATAAAGAAGCAATACTAACACAACAGACTGGAAGTAAACAGACTCAAACAATCTAACAGGAGACAAAAATTTGCAAAGATGGTAGATGTGAGGCTAAAAAATAACTCTAATGGAACTCTGAGGATGAATAGAATGAGTTGAGGAGAGAAATAATCAAATCTGGTAAAGAAACATTAGGCTTTAGGGAACAAGCCACCTGGAAACCTTGGACCACAGAAGAAACTTTGGAGTTGATGGATCAGGGAACAAGGAACAAAAAAGCCCAGGATAAAGCAGGAAGAAGGCAATACAGACAATTTAGAATTCAAATAAACAGTAAATGCAACAAAGCAAAAGAAACAAGTGAAAAATTAGAAAAGGAAATTGTTATAAGTAAAATAAATTTGGCATATAGTAAGATAAACAGAATTTTGGATAAATAAAGAAAATAAGTATAAACATTAAATCTGCGGATGGGAAACCATTTAAGCAAAGAAGGTAGAACAAACAAAGAAGATATATACAGAATGATAGTGTTGATTTGAACATCAGTGCACTGGAAAACAAGGTGATGTCAATTTGGATGATTTATACAATTTGATCGAGCTTTGAATTTTTTGAAAACAAATAAGGTAGTTCGGATAGATGAGATTCCTGCAAATCTCCTGAAATCCCTAGGAGAAGAAGGAAGCGAAAGATTATTGAAACTTATATAAAAAAATTATGAAACAGAAGAGACACAAAATGATTTTAATTAAAGTAATATCTTCAAACTTCTGAAGAAAGCACAAGCTGATAAATGTGAGAATTGCTGCACTATAAGTCTGACATTCAGGCTTCAAAATTACTGATCAGAATAATATATAGAAATATGGGAACTGTAGTAGATGAGATAGTAGGTGACAATCAGTTTGAGTACAGGAAAAACTGTGGTACAAGATGAGTTATTCTGGCCTGAAGATTAATACTTGAAGTGCAAATCAAGAAAAATAAATATACTTCTATGGTAATTGTTGATTTAGAAAAAACTTCCGATAATCTTACACAGGACAAGATGATAATTTTTTGAAGAAGTCAGGTTAAAATATAGAGAAAGATGCTGCTGATGTTTGGGACAACTATAACAGCATGCAGTGTGAAACAGTAATGAAATTAATACGGAGGCTTCCGCGGTCACTGTATGTATTATCTTGTTTCTCCAGGTGAAATGGTGTCGATTTACACTCCTGGAAATTGAAATAAGAACACATTGACGCCGGTGTGTAAGACCCACCATACTTGCTCCGGACACTACGAGAGGGCTGTACAAGCAATGATCAAACGCACGGGACAGCGGACACACCAGGAACAGCAGTGTTGACCGTCGAAGGGTGCTAGCTGCGCAGCGGTTGGGCACCGCCGCAGTCAGTGTCAGCCAGTTTGCCATGGCATACAGAGCTCCATCTCAGTCTTTAACACTGGTAGCATGCCGCGACAGCGTGTATGTGAACCGTATGTGCAGTTGACGAACTTTGAGCGAGGGCGTATAGTGGGCATGCGGGAGGCCGGGTGGACGTACCGCCGAATTGCTTAACATGTGGGGCACGAGGTCTCCACAGTACATCGATGTTGTCGCCAGTGGTCGGCGGAAGGTGCACGTGCCCGTCGACCTGGGTCCGGACAGCAGTGACGCACGGACGCACGCTAAGACCGTTGCATCCTACGCAGTGCCGTAGGGGACCGCACCGCCACTTCCCGGCAAATTAGGGACACTGTTGCTCCTGGGGTATCACAGAGGACTATTCGCAACCATCTCCATGAAGCTGGGCTACGGTCCCGCGCACCGTTAGGTCGTCTTCCGCTCACGCCCCAACATCGTGCAGCCTGGCTCCAGTTGTGTCGCGACAGGCGTCTATGGAGGGACGAATGGATACGTGTCGTCTTCAGTGATGAGAGTCGCTTCTGCCTTGGTGCCAATGATGGTTGTATGCGTGTTTAGCGCCGTGCAGGTGAGCGCCACAATCAGGACTGTATACGACTGAGGCACACAGGGCTAACACCCGGCATCATGGTGTGGGGAGCGATCTCCTACACTGGCCGTACACCTCTGGTGATCGTCGAGGGACACTGAACAGTGCACGGTACATTCAAACCGTCATCGAACCCATCGTTCTACCATTCCTAGACCGGCAAGGGAACATGCTGTTCGAACAGGACAATGCACGTCCACATGTATCCTGTGCCAACCAACGTGCTCTAGAAGGTGTAAATCAACTACCCTGGCCAGCGAGAACTCCGGATCTGTTCCCCATTGAGAATGTTTGGGACTGGATGAAACGTCGTCTCACGTGGTCTGCTGCACGTCCAGCACGAACGCTGGTCCAGCTGAGGCGCCAGGTGGAAATGGCTTGGCATGCCATTCCACAGGACTACATCCAGCACCTCTACGATCGTCTCCATGGGAGAATTGCAGCCTGCATTGCTGTGAAAGGAGGATATACACGGTACTAGTGCCGACATTGTGCATGCTCTGTTGCCTGTGTCTAAGTGCCTATGGTTCTGTCTGTGTGATCATGTACTGTATCTGACCCCAGGAATGTGTATATAAAGTTTCCCATTCCTGGGACAATGAATTCACGGTGTTCTTATTTCAATTTCCAGGAGTGTATTAAAACCTAAGTTTCTGCCATCTTGCAGTGGCTCTCATCAGAAGATTGCTTCCGAGTTGACACTATCACCTTATTTAGTAGCAGGCAATAGCAGCAACACACAAGCTGTCCTCTAATGAAGCCACAGCAAGATGGCAGAAACATTACGTTTTAATAAATCGATGCAGCTCCACCCGGAGAACCAATAATACAGGAATTGAAATTATTCGAATCATGGGTGATGGCACGGGCAGCAACTGGGTCCTTTAGGTTCCATGTGAATACTGTCAGTGGCCATTTATTCTTATGGAAAGTGGATTTGGGGTCAGACCTATATAAGAAACCAGGCAGTGATTGCATGTTAACTGGTAAATAACATGGGAGGTTTTGCAGGTTGAGTGTATTTATATGTATCATAGCCTCCAGCCATTTCCTCAATAATGAAACATAGTTTTGTT
>JARYHS010014936.1:0-11518 GCA_031002005.1 Vandiemenella viatica
TATCGTCGGCAGTGGGATTAGAAATCTTCTTTGCCCAATGCTAATTTTCTTATTCATTGCTGCAGTCATTCTTTCCCTTGATCATTAAAATTCCTTTGTTCATCTAGAAAAACTCCTAAGTATCTTACTGCTTTGCGTCTTTAAATGGAATTTTCTCCAAGCTTCAAAGGGGGGTTGCGTTTCAGTGTTCCTTGGATCAATATGTATTGGGTTTTTGTTGGTGGTAGCTGGAGATTAACTTGTTTACACCAGCATTCCATTACTTTCATTATTTCTTTGGTTTTTGTCTCGATCTCTCTTCTATTATTTCATCCAACTAGCAACAAAATATCATCTGTTAATGCAATGATTCCTTCAAGCTCTGCCAGACCCATGAGTCTGTTAAGGACAGGTTCCATAGCAATATCCCAGAATTCTGGGCCACATACTGCACCTTGTGGGCATCCTTTTGTGAGATGTTTTGTCAGTTACTGACAAGAGCCGTGAAGTGTTGCAGTTCTTCCGAGACAGTAGTAGCCTTTCAAGCTCTCATACAGCACTCGTGGCCATCCTAACTCCCTTAGTCGGGCGAACATACTCGGCCACCATAGGTTATCAAAGGCGCCGGAAATGTCGACACATATGCCAATGACATAGTTTGTTTGTCGAGTTGATTGTACGCTGAGCTTCATTTCCGGAAGCCGAACTGCTGCTGATTCATACCTTTCACTAATCTGAATTATGTAATTCTGTTACATTGTAATTTTTCTTGAATTTTTCCAAGTGCATTGAGTAGGCAAATTGGTCTCTAAGATTTTGGTAGTATGAGGTCCTTATCTTCTCCTTCCCTTATCATTTTTATGCTCGATGTTTCCAGCAATAGGGCATCCTACCCTGCAGCAGGCACTCGTTCAGCAATTCGGTACGGTAAGGAACTATTTGCTGACTTAAGGCTTGCCCCACTTCTGCTGGTCCTGGTGCCTTATTCCTCTTCAGCTTGATTATTGCGGTACTTACCTCCTCTTGAGCGAATGGTACAACCACCATGTTATTGTCATATTCGTTGTTCATTAGTTGCCTTGTAAGTTTGTGTTCCTCAGAATCGAAATCCTGCAAGAGCGTTTTCGGGAGAAGTTCTGCCGATTCCTGCCAACTGCTTATCATACTTCCATCTTCTTTCCTGAGTGTAGAAAAAACGTTAGGTGATTTTACCTTCTGCGCAGCTATCTCGTACGGAAGTCCCCACGGGTTTAAAACCAATTTTTGCTTATACATATTTCCCGGCTGGTTAATCTACCATCTTGAAGTTTCTGATGTTACTCGGCTTTCGCTGACCTGTTCTGACCCGTGTCCAGCTACGTTCAGCGGCAGTTTTCGCATGGTGGTAGTGCCTGCGAGTTCTCCTTACTTTTCTCCTTAACCTCTGAAGTGTATCGTTCCACAGGATACATGTTTAATCATTGAACTTTCTCCTTTGCACTATTGATTTACTCATGGCATGTTATGCCGCATTCGTCAGTTCTATCGCCTTAAAGTCGACATTATCTGTCATGTTTTGTGCGGGTGTTTCAAAGGATCTTCTTAGCAGGTTTCTGCTTGTTTTATAAGAATATGACCAACATTCTTCAATTATATCCTACTCTAGGGTATTAGATATGGAGAAATAGAAGACGTTGTTAGATTTTGTCCAAATTTCCAGTTTGGACTAGTCGGAAAGCTTTCCCATTTGCTAATGTTACATCTATATTTGTTGCTGCACTAGCTCTATTTTGGAATGTGTAGGGATTAAAGGGTTTATTCATAACTTCCAGATTTAGTTCGAAAATAGTCTGTTCTAGTGATATTCCTCGCTCATCCCTGATCTTACTATGCCAGAGGGGAGATTTAGCAATGACATCCATTGTGTAAACTACTGGCCTGTTTCCCATTGCTTCATCGATTTCCCTCATTTTTTCAAGGTATCCATCTATTTAGTCACCATATTGAAATTAGAGATTAGCAATCACTATTCTCTCATTATGTGTTGTTATTTCAACGCAAGTAACGTTCTCATTACTTAACTGCTTAAGGTATGCTTGGTATTCAACCCTACAGTTGGTTGCATCCCCCCCCCCTCCCCTCGAAGAACGTGTAGTTAGACTTGTTTTGGAAGTAGGGTGGCCAGTTCCTTGCGTCCTTACCGACCAAAGGGAACCTACAGTTCAATAGGGAATCAGAACCACGGAAACTTTCTGGCGTCCTTCGTACAACACGGCAAGCTATGGGGGAAGTGAAGGACTAGTTAGGAGCCACCCGCAACAGGAATTCGATACCGGGACCCCTGAGGTGCCACGTCACTCTGGCCTTTCATAGTGTTAGCATGATTTAACTTAAGAACTATCGAGAAATGTAGTGAATTCACTAAGTGAAAATTCCAGTATATAGCCAGTAGTTAGATAGATTCACCTAATTATTTCAAGACAATTAGGAACGTTGTAATAACCTTAAGTCTTAAAGTAAATCTGCAGAAATTCGCTGTTGAAACAGTATAGCACTATGACTTTATTTTACGTTCGTATGTAGTTAAAATCAGGAAAGAAGATTGTGAAGAAGGAACAGGTATCCCCGCTAAAAGAAATAAGAAAGTGAGAAAAACCAGAATTATGTCCAAATCCACTTTCGATATGAACTACGAAAGACGATAATGACTTTCAGTAACTCATTGAAAATACATGCACTGTAGTCCTGTTTGGCATTGTTATAATTACTTTTAATCCGTTTTATCATTTAAATAACACCTAGGTTATAACTTAACGTTGATGGTGTTACTATTTACGAACTCTGTCCTTGGCCGCCATACCTAAAGCGGTAATCTTACCGAGCAAGTGCTGCTTCGTGAAGGAACCAACGGTTTCGGGAAATCATGGAAGATCGAAATCTTAAGGTGAAGAAGCGACTCTAGAAGGTCGACAGCAGAGCAGGACGGGCCGCGGCTCACAGGCTTACATGTGGACACTGTGCGTTACTTTTACTAAATGGATTACTACAAGAATCAATCGCGATTTTTTTTAGTGTTTAGTAAATATTATGATGGCGATTCCGCTAGAGATGATCGTCCACATCTAGTTTTAAAACATTGTATTTCTTTTTTTTTTTTTTTCTATGCTGGTAGAAAGAAAACAGTATGTAGCTTATAACAAAACTATTTTTAGCCCTAAACTTCAGATTTGCATTTTTTGTGAAGTTTAATACTTGTGACATAGAATGACAGGTACAAAATCAAAATCGTTACTTTAGAAGTGTAAAACAGCTTTTTACGAGAGTTTGATTTTAATTTAATTTAATTTTTTTTAGTTTAATTTAATTGCAATGGAGCACACGCTCCGGTGGCAATTTCCCTACACACCCAACTTCCCAATATCCTTCACTCACCTACACTTGCCCTCTACAAATTTTAACTTTAATTCTTTTAACGTTTTAGGTAGGTTATTCATCATTCCCCTTGGTAACTCATTCCAATCCCTGACACCCTTACCTAAAAAAGAAAATCTTCCAGACCCTTGTGCCTGAAATCGAGTGCCAGCTTGTGGTCATGGTCATCTTTTCCCTTCCACGAACTACTTTTCGCACCTACTGCAATATCTTTCCATGCCTCATCGCCAGTATACGCCCTGTACACTCCCATTACCCTCCTCATCCTCCTCCTGTCTTGCAATGAATCCCATTCCAGCTCCTTTAACATGTCTGTCACTGATTGCATTCTGCGATAATTTCCAGAAACAAATCTAGCAGCCCTTCTTTGCACCTTCTCCAACTCCTGTATTTGATACTCAAAATATGGGTCCCATACTACACTACCATATTCGAGCAATGGTCTTACCAAAGTTTTGTAACCCAGTTCCTTTACTTCTCTCGTGCATCCCCTCATCACTCTTTCCAACAAGTGCAGAACTTTGAAACCTTTTCCTACCACCTGTCCAATGTGTCCTGCCCAGACACATTTTACATTTTACCGGTAAATCTAATAGTGAGGACATTTGATAATTATTTAGTGTATGATGCTACATGACATAATACTCGACTACAATCATACAGTACACAACATTCTTTTAAAATGACTATACATATACTGGTATATACATGGTTGAGCGGACAAGGCCCTCAACTGGCTGGAGATGAGGCCTCTATGGCAGGATCGCCAGCCATAACCACTATAATACAATATCGAGGTGCTCCAACCAGGCCACCTCCTCAGGAGTAGCCAAATTTAAATTTTAAAGGCTTCCAGGAAAGGCACGCAATGGGCAATCCTGCACAATGTGTGATACAGTTTGTAAAACCTCAACGCAGTCGCAGAACGGAGAATCTGCCCATCCCCAGATGTGGAAAGTTGAAGCAGTTCTTACATCTAATACGGTTTAATTTACATCAAATTGACCGCGGTAAGTTGAATCCTGGTAGTTTTGAGATATGATAATTAATTCATGAAAGAAAATTTCAGTATTTGTTGTTACTTGTAGACTGTCAAAAGATGTAGTTCTAAGATTGTTGTACCCCGAACGAAAAATATGTGAAATTAGATTTTCGCTAGGAATTAGAATGCTTAAGTTATCAATCTTGGTAGAAGTAAGAAGATAACAATATGAAACATAAATATGTCGAAATTAATAACTTAAATTATAAGTAAAATTGGAATAAACCTGCCTCATATCGTTTGCTCCCGTGATCTTTGACAGCCACTGTCATGGTATTATTTATCATCTTATATTGATTTATCAACTGTTTATGTGAGTGTATCGCATTCAAAAGCAGTCGCTCGCGGCCAGCCGTAGCGAGCGGTCGCACCGAACTTCCCTCAGAGTGTTGTGAGGTTAAGTGATAGTTTATCAAGGCGAAGAGCCTCCACAGTGTTACTGAAGAGTGTTTTGAAGACTGTGTGAACCACTGAAGGTCCAGAATCTCCATAGGTGAAGTCCTCAACACGAATCTCGTGGATCTAAGCGGCACACGCTGTTTGCCACCACAGCGCACGCTGGGTTCGCGGTTACAACCCACATGATGGCTCCTGCAGGTTCAGCTTTGATAAGAGGTTTATCAGACCTATAGCTCTTGAAATTCATGAATGGCTTTTTGAAACGGTGTACCTGAGAGAGGCTGTCGTCTACAACTAGATTCCTTGCAAAATGTTGTTTTCATAAAATTCGAAGGTAAAGAAGTATGCGAAAACCTAATAAGGTACTTTTCAGGAAACCCTTTGGGACGATACTGACAATATCAGACGACTGCTGTGGAGAAAATATTAGATATCAAAAGCCTAACAAAGTGAAACTTATAAAAATGGAAATAAAAAGACACATCCCCTCATACATAATGGTTGCGGGATACCAGGCTCTGATTATTTATGACGGGCAGCCCAGAACGTGCGCCGTCTGCAACTCGACCGATCGCATTCGAGCGGAGTCCCACGAAAACAAACCACGGTACTGCCGATCCGTTATGCAAGACAGGAAGCACAACCAGATCATTATAAATTACCCAGAACCGAATTGGATACCAACTTTCCACCATTACCGAATCAAAACACGGAAGTGTCACAAGACACAAAGACCAGTGTAAACCCGGAAGAAACAATACGAAACGGGACTCGCTTAGCAGACATAAACATCACTCAACAAAAACATTCTAACGTTCTAACATAATTTAGGAACAGGAAAATGAGATTACCACTAGAAAATACTTTCTGACGGAACCACTCAACCAGACAGCCCACATCCACAAAGAGTCACACCCAGTCCACTCCTCTTCCGCCCTTGACTCGGATACGGATCGTACTACGCAGCTAAGTGCAAGGAAAAAGCGACGGGGACGCAGAACAGCCACGCAAACATCACAAACATCACAAACTTCGAGGACAAGGGCAGAAACCAACAAGCGCACGCGGCTACAGGAGGAAAAATTTAACGTAGCAGAGGCGCCCCAGCTCCCTCCGAATCCCCAAACAACATGCAAAAACCTGAAAAAACGAAGAAAAATCCTTTCGTTCTTGAAACGGAAGGTTTAAGTTGGGCCGACGACAGAAGAAGCACCGATGTCAACAGAAGAAGACAAAGCAGCTGTCCGCACCCGAACAAAAACCCCTGAGAAAACAGCAGCACGCATAGCAATAAACTATGCAGCAGACATACAAAATCGCTGCCATCAACATCAACAGAATTACCACAACATCAAAAGTGAAAAGCTTAAAGGATTATTTGTATGACAACTGCATAGACATAGCACTGCTCCAAGAAATCATCCTAATAGATTTACGCATCACAGGGTTTACCCTTTTTCTGAATTCCTCCCTAGATGGCGGCACAGGAACCGCAATTTTAGTCAGGGACGGCATTCCCTGCAGGGATGCCGACATCGTGGAAACGGGTAGAGAAATTTCAATATTTATAAATGACATTTTGGTGGTTAATGTCTACGCCCCCTCAGGAACTAATAAAAGAATAGAAAGATCAATCTTCTACAAAACCTTCTCAGGAACAACCCGACAAAAATCATAATGGGCGGAGACTTCAATTGCGTCACTCAACACATAGACCAACACCCGAACTTTAATAGATGTCCTGAACTTGAGAACTTGATAAACGGGCTACATCTGGTAGACACATTCAGACAAATCCAGGGAGACCTACCGAAATTCACATGTCACTAGCTCATCGGGCAGTATTTTTTTTTTTTTTTTTTACAGTTTAACGTCCCTTTTTAACAACGTGGTCTTTAGAGACGGGAAAGGATGGGGGCAAGGAATGGGAAGGAATTCGGCCATGGCCTTTTGAAGGAAGCATCCCGGCATTCACCTGGAGTGATTTGGGGAAACCATGGAAAACCCAAATCTGGATGCCCGGACGGGGATTCGAACCGCCGTCCTCCCGAATGCGAGGCCAGAACGCTATCCGTTACACCACCACGCTCGGTATCAGGCAGTAGGCTAGAGCGAATATACGTAACCAGTAACTTAGCAAGTGAAATAAGTAGCACTGATATAGCCCCTATAAACTTCTCAGACCACTGCAGTTACCTGTGCAACATCAAAATGCAGCCCCAACCAATACGAAGGAACAAAGGATACTGGAAAATGAATACTTCATTACTAAAAGACGCTGAGCTCCAAACCCTTATTCATCAGTCCTGGCAGTCCTCCTTGCAAAACTGCCACCAATACAGAAATAGCTTGGAATGGTGGCTACTCAAAGCAAAACCTTATCTCCGCAAAACAATAATACTCTACTCAAAACGGAAAAGATACTGGCAGAACGAGACTATCGAATTCTACTATAGATGCCTACGAGAACTGTATGCAAACACGAACCCAAACCCCCTTCGCACTGATTAAAAAATATAAGGCAAAAATAACTAGGCTTAAGGAAAACAGCACAAACACTCTTGTTACGATCAAAGCCTAAAGATATAGTAGAAGAAGAAACTGCTTCTCTATATCATTTAACGAGAGCCCAAAAAGAAGAGATCAGACCTTGATTACGGAGATAAAGAACAACAACGGCGACACGTTAAGAACTCAAGGGGAAATCGTCAACGCCGCACTCTCGTATTTTTCCGATCTCTACACAGAGGAAGGAAATGATGAAAGAGCAGCCCAACAGTTCTTAGAACCCATCAATAGTGTGATCTCCGACAGTGAAAGGGAAAACCTCTCCAGTGAATTTGACTTGGAAGAGATGGAGTTCTCAATTAAAAAGGCAGCAAGAAACAGATCCCCCGGGCCTGATGGAATACCAGTTGAATTCTACTCCACGTTCTGGCCTCTCATAAACAGGAAACTACTCCAAGTAATGAATGAAATATGGCGGAAAGGCACTATACCACAAGTCTTCAGTGAAGGGATAATCGTACTGTTACCAAAGAACAGCAAAAGCAAAGAGATGAGGCAATTGAGGCCGATCACATTACTAAACTCAGATTTCAAAATATTAACCCGAATGTTAAAGAAAAGACTAGAACCGTATTTAAGCAGGATCCTAGGCAGTTATCAATCAGGCCCTATACCAGGACGAGGTATAATCCAAGCCACGAATGAATACAGGGATGTCATCTCCATAGCCGCTGAAAAAAAATCCCGCGCAGCAATTATTTTGCCGACTTTGAAAAAGCCTACGACCGCGTGAACCACCAGTTTCTGCTAGAAGTATTAAGGAAATTGGCTTAGGCATCAGTTTCACCACGGTGGTGGAAAAAATAACAACTAATTTCCTCAAAACTCCAAATCAACGGTACGTTGACCAGATGCTTCAAAATAACGCGATCCGTAAGACAAGGATGCCCTCTGTCTATGATACTTTTCAGCATCTCAATAGAACCTCTATTAAGACATATAGACAAAACCATCAATGGCTACCCTTTCGAAGGAAACGAGTAAGCTGCCGAGCATATGCAGATGACGTGGGCTTTTATGTCAGTTCACAGGACGACATGAATAAAATCATAAACGCCATTAAACTCTTCCAACGAGCAACAAACGCAAGAGTAAACGTTAACAAATCCGCACTACTTCACATTGGTAAAGGACTCACAGGCACGGGGAGAGAAATCTTCTGGGCCACGAAGTTACGAAACACACATCCCTAGGAATAATACTCGAGGAAAACCCGAAAAAAAAATGTCCACAAACAATTGGAGAAATACCTTAAATAAAGTAAGAGCAATTCTGAGAGCGCATAGTTTCAGAAGCCTCAACATGGTCCAAAAGTCAAGAATGATAACCACCTGCATCCTAGGAAAATAAGCTACCTAGCCCAGGTATTACCAGCGCCTGACCCCATTGCGGAAAATCTGCAAAAAGCCTTATGTTGGTTTGTATGTCAAAACGACATATTCAAGGTAAAATTTGAAACGCTAACCCGACCAAAAATAAAGGGAGGCCTGGACGTCATCAATGTAAAGGCCAGATGCAAAGCTTTACTGATACATGCAATAGACAAGCTGAAAGACAACAACGACTCCAGTTTCACAACTTCAGTTATAAGGCACTACAAACCACAATGCACGAAAGCCCCAGTCCACATAGGAAACATAGGGAAGAACTTAAACCAGCTCAGAATCTATTTTCTAGAAAAAAGTTATTTCGAAACGAGCTTAGACCCTCCGCCACCCAAAACAACAAGGGACATCTATATTAGACTTTCAACAATGGCCGAAAGAAACAACATTGAATTAAAGTATCCGAGCACTAACTGGCCCCAAGTTTGGCGAACCATCTTTAACAAAAACCTTCCATCCGAGGTAATGTCCGCATGGTATAAAACAACCAACGAACTAATACCGACAAACGAAAAACTTTTTCGGATTCATCTCTCGGCAACTGACAGGTGCCACAAATGCGGCAACACAGACACCCTTTTGCACCGCTTCTCGTGCGGCGAAACACACCGCATTTGGCTATGGCTGAAATACAAGTTAGCACAGCTGGACGGAACCACAATTTCACTACAAGAAATCCTCAGACCGGATATGATCCGAAAACCAGCACAGAAACAAACGCCGCAACATGGCTGCTAGGCCACACAGTACTATATGTTTGTCAACACCACGACAAAGAATACAGCAATTACATCTCCTTTATGGAGGGAGAATTCGCTAAGGCGACCACTTCTCCCCGTTACGCCAGCTCATATGGCAATGCACTGCAATCCCTCGTAATGGGAGGACACCCAAGCATTCCGTAACAACACACACTGGGGCGCCAACCCGGAAGAGAGCAGGAGAAGACAGCTGCCGAAGAAAACAATACTCACCGAACGACCACGCTGCAAGCCCACAAGAAGTGAACATTGTGAAAGATGAATTTAACAGAAGCATGTATCTTCGTATCTCACATCCAAGAAGCCTGTATCTTAAATCTTTGTATTTACACCACACTTTGATTTTGTGTCTTGTATCTTGTAACTGGCTTTGATACCTTGAATGATACAACTTGTAATTTGTACCTTATACCATACATCTCTGAATTTTGTAACTAATACATAGCAAAGTAATAAACGAAAAAAAAAAAAGACTGACGACAGCAAAACAAAAACAAAAAATTCTTAGTCTGAATACACCTAACAAATCTTCTCAGAATAAATTCGGGGTAATTATTAACTGAGTTTGAACGTTTGAATTCCTCATTTAATAGCTTTTCTTAAATAAAACGAAAGTTTTTAGTTTTAATTTGGAAATTATTAATTGTTCTTACAAATGAACATCTTCAAAGCCTATATATCTCAAAATACAGTATTTATGTTCTTTATGAGGTTGACGAATCATATTTCAGCTCATTGACAGGCTACGATCTGTTGGAAGGAAATGTGATATGTTCTGTACTGATAAATCATGTTACTTTCTTCTGATTTTCCTGAACCTGGATATCCTTATCTGGAGTAGAAACCAAACACTTCCAAATAACTTACCTGTGCTTCTTCGCTGTAGGATATTATTTGTTCTCGCTTATATTGTTTGTGCAGGAAGGACGGTAACACGTCGACATATGAGGTGCGGCTAGACCACCTGCCAGTGGAGATGGACTTCCGCTTACTGAAGAACGGAGACCTCACACTCGTAGGTAAGATGGGGCATCAAACAAATATGAAATGGAGCTAAATTAGAAACGGTTGTGTTCGGTTACTTAGTACTTCCTGTAATTCATAACCCGTTGTTCGATGATTATACTTCCAAACTGACATCATACCTCTTACGTAGTTTAAACGATATCCCTTGATTTTCATGGAATCAAAAATAATTTTCTCCATCATCATAGTTAAAAGCACCAGTCTCCCACGGTTGGTTTTCATGTGTTTCCAAGTTTCGCAACATTGTGATGATAGGAAAGACTTTGTTACAAAATTGATTTACATGCTTTTCCAGATCTTAATCATAGTTTGCGCTTTACTGTGGTCAAGTGTTTTCGACACCTTATATTTTAGTCCAGATTTGCCTCATTGATCAGCGTCTGAACCAAGGAAGTTGAGAGTTACGATTTTTTGGAGTTACGCGTTCCCAATCTTGATTTTTCTTGTACCACTTGCGGCTGTTGTAAGGGTCTTTGTCCTTTTGATGAAGTGTGGACATTTCTGTTCAATTTAAGTAAGATCAAAGGTTATTAGAATTATATACACACAGGTACGTAACTCACATAATCATAACAGATTTTTTTATACATGCAGCGACTGGGAAAAATCAAGTGGTTTGGCATTGACTGCAGTGAACCTATTCACTTTAATTTTTTAGCCACATCGCCAAAAAAAAAGGCGGGTATCAATATTAGATCCTTCTGGCTGCCATTTTGAATAGATCTACATTCCTCTCACAAGTGACTACGAATTTTAGCTTTCGTAGTGAAGCCGTCTGACAATAGTTTGACTACATACACACTAATAACGGAGGGATATTATGTTCTGAGGAACCAAAATTGGTTCGCTCCTGATAAACGTCATCCAGACTCTTCAAGCCAGCAGCCAATCTTTTCTTGATTAACCTTAACAAATGGTAAGAAATATTTCTATACAACACATTGCAG
>JARYHS010014938.1:0-11377 GCA_031002005.1 Vandiemenella viatica
TGTATTTTCTATCTCTCCTTCCATATTGCACCAATTTAACCTCCGTCAGATTTTGCTGCTTCTTGAAGGTACTATTAGTTTCCAAATTGTAGGATGGCTTGATCTGAGTAAAAAGTTTTTTTTTTTATTATTCCAAAAATTAATATACGATCCTCTCTTGGACCGCTACCATGCAAAAGAAAAATTTCACCGTTGATTTTTGTATATTTTTCAGGAATTTAAGTTCTACTCACGATAAAGGATTCTGTGGTGCTCTTCCAGATTTTTGTCTTTCTCTTCTAATTTCTCTCGCAAGTGAATCGGTGGATGTAGTGCTCCAGAAACTTTTTCGGACATTCCTGCAAATAATGATGCACGAACGGTCTGGGTGCCTCTAATGTAGTTCTAGCCTTTTTCAGCATTTCATGTCCAACTTCTCTTGCCTTTCTTTCCACTGGTTTTGCAGAATGATTGTGTAACTCATTTGTTTCTACAATGTTTGATTGACTTTCTAACATAACTCTTGCTGGGCATCTTGTACTATCATAACTGGTGCATCTCCAATATTTCGGAAGACACTTGAGATTTACTTCTTTCTTTTCTTGGTTAATAGTATATCCTTTGTGAACAAGGTGATTTCCCCCTTCATTATTTTTTACAAACACGAGAGCCATTATTCAGAAAAGGACACAACCTCTTCGATTAACTGACCACAACTTAATGCACGGTAACTGAGTGTATCGATCAATACTGTTCATTCTATCAAAAGTGCCAATTCATGAACCAGTAGCGCCATCTATTATCGCTATCAGCAGCGCCATCTATTATCGCTATTATTTACGATTTTGTACGTTCGTGGTTTTATGCCCAGCGTTTCGTCCTCGTGGTTTTGTCCGGACATCCCACCAATTGCTCCTCTATCTCTGCGGTACACTCTGTTACCTTCAGGGAAAACTTCATTGTCTAGTACTCCTTCTTTTAACCAAGACTCTACCCCTATAATCACTTGTGGTTCATGTATTTC
The DNA here is from genome assembly GCA_031002005.1 of Vandiemenella viatica. NCBI lineage: Eukaryota > Metazoa > Arthropoda > Insecta > Orthoptera > Morabidae > Vandiemenella > Vandiemenella viatica. The sequence continues at coordinate 1,004 of JARYHS010014938.1, forward strand.
TATTACGTTTGCAAATTCTATCACTTTGTTCATTATACCTCTTCAGTTCGCCAATTACACCATTATTTTGGCTTTGTGGTATTTTCAACATTAACCTTTGTCTGCCCAGTTGTACCCAAATTCATTATTATTTCTATAGCTTCATCATTAGCATTTGTATTTTTTTCCGTAGTGCATCTACAACCAGTATCCCTTTGATCACTTATATTTGTCCCTTCACCAGCAGCCACTAATGTAAAAAAGTCCTGACCCCATCAGAATTGTAATTGGGCTCCCTTACAGCTCTATCTAACAACTCAGAAAAGCTACCAATGGTGTTCATAGGCACAACCCCCAAAATAGAACTAAGCCTCTTCCAAGTACCATCTCTGTTTCCACGTTTACCTGCCTCACTGCATGGTTCAACTGTCGCCGATCATGGCGACTTAGAACCTGCATGAGTTACACCCCGGTATGCTGCGCCTCCTTCAACACCTTCCTGAGGTCACTCTCTATACCATAACTTTGCATTTCTATCAATACTATTTCCCGCACCTCCCACTATCACTACTCTTCCTACAAATGGAACCTATATCCTCTATTACCTGACTTAATGTTGCACTGGGTTTGATAGAGCTTGTGACCTGGTAGCCTATGTCTAATTGAACCTGCAGAAGATGACCTACACCTATTCCCATGGCTACTACCTAGCAGCAGAAACTTTTCCTCCTATGCCTAATATTCCTACAGGCCTGCTGCACCTTACCTACTCCTACATCTACATGAGGCTCTTCCCCATCTGACTCTGGTAACAGGTCAAACCTAGTTCTCCCCACAATTTCTGGAGTCTCTAACTTATTCATCCTGTTAACCACTTATCCTGTATCAGTTCCCATCCAAGCTTCTCACCCTCCTCACTAAACATTTCTACTTTCAGCATCCAATGGCAGACCCTCCTCAGACACAGCCTCCACAGGCACAGAATCCACAGCTGAGCCCCCCAAAGGCTGAGATTCCAGGGGATGAGCCTTTCACGCAATTCCCTGATCTTTTCTACCTGTTCTGAAATTTTCCTATCCTGCTCTGAAAGTTTCCTATCCTTAAAACAGAACAGACAATACCACTGAAGAGCCTCATTTAATTCCCTCTTCCCATTGCCCTACATTCCCAGTGAAAATACTTTTTACACCCATTGCAATTCAAACCATTCACCACACGTCTGCGACAGGCACCACATTCACAGGCATGATTTTCCCCAGAACAATACCTGCTGGTACCCTTCAAATAGCCTTAAGGATTAATTTACGAAATTCTATATTTCTTAAATGTAATTAATATATATATATATACACGTTGGTTTCCCTATATTTCACTTTTCAGCCGCACTACCTGTCACAGGGATCACTGGTGTTCGTATGTGGTAGTAGCATGGCGTTTTCTATCGTGCACAATGCTGTTAGCTGTGTGGATGTGTGGGTTATGTCGGTTAAAGGTAGTCGATGTAGGGCTTTTCATATTTCGACCATACACTTGTGTCCTTATTCTTCTCTTTCCTGCCACAACTACATAGTGTAGACCATTGGTGTTTGTGTGTGGTATTAGCATCGAGTATCCCTTTGTGCACTATGGTGGTTGCATGTTGGTAGCTGGGGTGAGGAAGATATGGTGGTTCAAAGTGGTTGACGTGGGGCACTTTCACATTTCAAACAAACATGTGTGTCCCTACATATCACCTTTTTTTAAAATAAAAAAAAAAGTATCCAACATAGATCACTGATGTTTGTGTGTGGTAGTAGCATAAAATCACCGATCATGCACAATGTTGACCGAATTTTGATAGCTGTGAGGGTTTGGGAGATTTGGGGTTGAAATTTGTCGATCATGGACATTTTCGTATTTTATCCAAAGACATGTGTGTCCATATATTTCACTTTGCTGCCACAACTACATAGCGCAGATAACTGGTGTTTGTGTGTAGTAGTAGCATCGAGCCTCCCATCGTGCAGTATGGTGGTTAGATGTTGGTAGCTAAGGGGTTGTGGGAGATATGGTGGTTGATAGTGGTCGACATAGGGCACTTTTATATTTTGAACAAGGACGAATGTCTCCCTATGTTTCTCTTTTAAGCCAAAAGTATCCAGCGCAGATAACTGGTGTTTGGGCATGGTAGTAGCATACATTCACCGATCGTGCACAACGTTGGCTGAATTTCAGAAAATGTGGGGGTGTGGGAGAGGTGGTGGTTGAAAGAGTTCGATCAAGATTATTTTTGTATTTCTACTAAAGGCATATGTTGTCAAGGAGGGCGAATGGCTTTGGCGCGTGGGGATGGGTGCACCAACCTGCAGCGAATCGTTATCACGACATCCTCTGCCATTCCTGAATTCTTCTGCCGCTCCTTACCGCGTTCGGCTGTTGTTACTATAAATTTCCTGACACCACTGCGATTTAATCTACCAGTCGCAGAACTGGTTGGAATGCGGGAAGTCTTGCGGAAAAATAATTTGCGCCGCGAACATTTAACTTATTTATTGGCCACAAGTTACACAAATATGGCCGAGGAGCGGGTCCACTTCGCTTCCAATTAATAGACGACAAAGTTAGATAGGCAGGGGGCACCGTGCGAGAGCCGATGTGAATACTATGATGTTCCGGGCAAAGAGAGCTCGCGAAGCGTGCCGACCGGTCCTTCGTAACCTCGGACTCGCGTCAGCGAAGTTCGGAAATTGCCGATTCGCGTCAGCGAATTCCGCGGTCGCAAACAACCGGCGAGCGGTCTGCAGCTCGACCTGCACCTCGCTTAACAAATTCAACTTTAAGTAAACGTTAATAATTTTGAGCTCTCACACTCTTCCCCCTCCAGCTAGGCATCCCTTCCAAGATGCCTACAATTAGCTATCAGTACGCTTGAATGTGGACCTCACCCACTCGACTTACAAAGTCATTTCAACATAAGGAAATCTTAAGTACTAATTCTTGGTGGGTAGGTTGGCCAGACCTGGTAAACAAACAAGTCAATTAGAACACAATTACAAAGTATAAATCAATAGGGTTGTACATGGTGAGTTAGGCATGGGTTACAGCTGGTTCCGAAATGTCAGTATTCTCATGTGATTTTGGTAATGAAACCACTATCTGAGTGGCAGTAGGTACTGCATTGTGCAAACTGTATTGTGACACTCGTGACAAATAACGACGATACAAGTAAAATAGAACAAAAATAACTACAAACAATTCCTAAAATACTGGTTACACTTGTGGTTGCAACAACCGTGCGATGTCTACTGGATGCATGTAACTGTGTCTCCATTTGCGCAAGCACCTGGTTGTATTTAATAGCATCGTTTGAAGATTGTAAGTATTTATTAATCTCATTCATGAGCAGTGTATGGATCAGTTTGGTTCAAGATATGGAGCTTTTCACTATGATAAATACTATCCTTAAAAGAGGGTATGTGGTAGGCAGGAAACGTGAGATTAACGTGCAAATCTGCTTCTGGCATAATGGGAAGAGTAAAGTCCTCACTTACAATTTTACAATTAGTTGCATTCTCTAAAATTCCTGACCCCGAAAGGACTATCTTATTAGTACTAAAGTTGAGTGGGTCAGTTGGACATGTTACTGTTACCGTAATAGGATGAGTCATAGTATAAATCCAGTTAGTTTTCAGCCTTATGAAATGCGGTTTGCTCAGACTTAAAATCTCTCGTTGGCAAGTATCAAGAAAAGTGTCTGAGAAAAATATACTTGTTTCGCAGCTTGGCATGCCCCGGTCATGTAATGGAAATGAGGGACATATTAGTATACTGGCAACTTTGCATCTACTAAGATCGTCTTTGTGCAGTAAGGCATAAGATCTGTGGTCCTGACTGATTAACAAGGTTGTGGACTTGCCAGCTGATATAATGATTTGTTTCATTCCATAATACAGGGAAAACATGAAGAGAATACCGTTCTAAGATAAAAGGTGATGATGCCAGGGGTATTTTAATAAGAATCCTGAGGTTTTGTCCCATGAGAACCACACTAACATCAACAATTTGGTAATAATCAGGCAAGTACTCATGTGTACATGGGAAAATCATATGAACGTTTCCATTCAGGCGTTTCTGAATCACTTGTAAGTATTGCAAATAGAGGTTAGGGTTAATTAAAACATCACTAAGTTTATTATTGGCTGCCTGTGCAAGTGCAATTCTAAGCTTCACTAGTTCCATTCTTATGCTAGTAATCGTTACTGCAAGGTGCTGCAAAAGATGGTCATTATGTATTTGTTTTATGAACAGTTCATCAACCCCCTGTACGTGATCATTCAGAATAGCTTGCATTTCTGCGATTTTCCCCATGGAGGCATTTGCTAATCTTTGTATGGCTAGGGACTGATTTCCAATGGCAGTTTCCAGATTTTTTACGAGAAGTATTTGACGTGTAGCACTAATTTGCAAATTATTGTTAACATGCTCTAATTTGGTGATTTGGGAGTGTAATTTCTTTAGATCGCTTTCGGTTGCTGTTCCGAACAGAGTTTTTAGGACCTTTCCGCCTACATCCAGCAATGATCTCTTTTCTCTATTAGTCGTTCTCGGAAGCCTGTCCATTAACTCACTGTACTCGTGATGCATAGCGGTGTAAGCTACCATGAGGGAGTGAGAGATAGTATGCACTAATTCATTGTCAAAGGTCAGATTTGAGCTAAGGGTCTCCATCAGCAGCTCAAAAGACATTCGCAGTTGTTGATTTTGGTCTTGCAACAGGGTCATATTGTAATCCAATATGAGAGTCCAGGACAGGTCGGTACTAACAACGCTAGACCCTTTTTCAAAGATAATGCCATTATGTAATGGGGTGATTTTCCATGACTGTACCAAGGGCGATATTCTAAATAATGCAAGAAGCACTACACTGGTAACAAAGGAAAACATTTCTATCAAGTTATTTACTTAAACTAAGACTATAGTACCCCCAGTTAATAGATCCCAAACATCAAAAGTTGAACTATACTTGAACAAATGTTCCAATTAATGATAAAGGTACAATATTAATCCTACTATCTCATTAACTTATGAGTGTCATGAGAATGCCCTCTTATTATCCCTTAAGTCTATTTCCCCTTAGAAATTAAACAATTATCTTATGCTACGATACTTAGGATAGAGTCCCAATGTTATGACGCTAGCTTGAGCAAGCTGGCTGACAGCGCCGTGGGTCTTCACAGGTCAGCTTTAAGCCCACACATGCATGGAGAACAGCTGCTGCTCCTTCCTGTGCCTGTAGAACACAATATCACGCCACCAATTGTTCTTATACTTAACCTAACAAGTATATAATACCAGAGGGTAGCTGGTACCAATCTGGCTTGGCAGAACAAGTTAACATGATACAAAATCTTAATTTACAACTAAGAGATTCACTTAAGCTCCCTCTTTGGAAGTTCCCAGTTCACAACCCAGTGATAGCAAATCCCACATAAGATTCAGGGTTTTACTAGAATATTATTCCCACAATTTTATAGGCTCATTTTTCTCTTTCTTAAGTCATAGGGGTGATCGTTAACAGGCCCCTCATCTACTTGAATCATAGGATGACTACGAAGATTATAGTGGTCATTTGAACAGGTGGATTCAGCGTTTGTCTTTAATTTGAGTGTTTCAGTGTTGTTACTTTTAGCATCTATTGCTGGTTGTGGAGTGACTGCTGTGGTGGGGGATTGTGTCATATGATTTTTGTCCAGGATATGGCTTCACACGGTTTTTATGAACTACCAGTTCCCTGCCAGGTAATTGCAATTTCAAATTCACAGGTGACGTTTGGGCTAGTACCAGGTGTGGTCCTGACCAAATTGTTTTGAATTTGGATGATTTTCCTGGTTTATTATAAGGTTTGTTAAGCATAACTAGACTACCAACCGGTATTTCTTGGGGTTTTACCTTTTTATTGTACTGTGAAGACTGTTGTTCGAACGCTTTCGCATTGTTCTTCTGGACCTCCTTCCAAATTCTTTTTAACCGATGCGCGAGACTTCGGACATCTGAATTATGTAATGTCTTTGTTGAGTTCCAAGACTGTAAAGGGTGAAACCATTTCTCTGCCATATAATATTTCAAATGGGTGTGTTTTGTGGAGGTATGCACTTTACTGTTATATGCTGATACAATGAATGGTAGAATTCGCGACCAGTTACTCTGAGCTTTGTTTAGATAGCAACTGATTGATTTAACTATGGTTTTATGTACTCGTTCACATCTCCCATTCCCCATCGCATGAATTGCTGAGGTTCTTAGTTTTTCTATACCTAACAGTTGGCACGTTTGGGTAAATAGTTCTGATAGGAAGTTACTCGCTTTGTCTGTCACAGAGAAATCGGTACACCAAACCGTAGAATCCAATGTGTTACGAAGGCGCCTAGCCACGGTCTCGGCGGTTTGATCGTTATCGGAACCATAACTAAGTAGCGTGAGAACGCATCAATAATAGTGAGGATGTACTTCTGGCCTGTATCGCTTCGGGGGAACGGGCCAACGATATCCAATTGAATTCTTTCAAAAGGAGCCCTGGTTTCTGGGAGTGATTGCAGTTTTTCTTTACAGCCAGTTTCTGGCATTCTTTCGTTGCAAATCGAGCAATTTTTAACAAAATTTCTGATATCATTTCTCCGAGATGGCCACCAATATTGTTTTGCAACCCTTCGATTGACACTCTTCCAACCAACATGCCCAGACAAAATAGATGCATGGAATAATTCCATAATTAACCTTCTTAAGGAGGTGGGAACTACTATGCGACAGCCCTGTTTGGTATTCTGTAAGAACATTCTCTTTCGTGATAAATTGTTTGTTATTTCGCCATTTTTGGCACATCTTTTGACTGTTCTACCGGTAGTTCAGACAAGGGTGGCGATTCCTGTTTTTCAACTACACCGATTTTTCGGCTTAATCCGTCAGCATTAGTGTGTTTCTTCCAGGTTTGTGGATTACATCAAACTGATATTCTGAAAGGGATAGCCCACCTCGTTAGCCTACTAGAGGGGTCTTTGAGCGATAACAGCCACCTTAAGGCTGCATGGTCTGTCACAATTTGGAACCTACGACCATAAAGGTAGCAACGGAAGTACTTTATACACCAGAGCGCAGAAAGCAGCTCTTTCTCCGTCGTCGAGTAATTGATTTCTGCCTTCGTTAACTGCCTTGACGCATAACAAATGGGACGTTCCAAACCGTCGACTATTTGCGAAAGGACCCCACCCAGAGCAAAACTGGAAGCGTCCGTGGATAATATAAAATTTTTGGAGAAATCGGGGTAAATTAGCAAAGGTTTTGAAGTTAAAATTTCTTTGAGTTCCTGCATGGCATGCTCACATTCCTCAGACCAAACAAATGGGGTGCCTTTTTTAAGTAAAGTGGTTAATGGTTTGGCAATCTGAGCATAATTTTGAAAATTTCCTGTAGTAGTTGGCTAGGCCTAGAAAGGACTGTAACTCTTTCACATTATTTGGAGAGGGGAACTCTTTGACTGCTGAAACTAATCGGGGATGTGGTTTCACACCATCTTTAGAGATTAGGTGGCCCAAATACTCAATCTCTCCTAAAGCAAAATGGCATTTGTCAAAGGACAATGTGAGGTTAGCTTTGTGGAGTCTTTCAAAAACATTTTCTAAGTGTACAGGTGCCTCCAAATTCTTAGAGAAGATTATCACATCATCGAGATAGACCAGTACAGAGTGAGGCTTTAGCCCTCGAAGAACCCCGTCCATTAGCCGTTGGAAGCTTGATGGCGCATTTCTCAAGCCGAAGGGGAGTTTTCGGTATTCGTAATGTCCATCAGGAACACTAAATGCCGTTTTTGGAATATCTCGTTTGGCCACGGGTACCTGGTGGTACCCAGACTTGAGATCTAGTGTTGTAAACAGTTGGCAATTGCTAAGATAGTCAACAGTTTCTGATATGTTTGGTATGGGGTAGACATCCGGAATGGTTACTTTGTTCAGTGCGCGATAATCCACGCAGAACCGAAACTTTGTTTCTCCATTATTTGAGCGTTTCGGCACCAAAACAACCGGTGATGACCACGGGGAATTTGAGTGTTGAATTATCCCATCCCTCAACTGCTGTTCTATAAAATCATTTATCAATTGTCTCTGACTATACGGCACTCGGTATGGCTTTTTGTATATGGGAAGAGCATCCCCAGTTAAAATTCTATGTTCTACAATATCAGTAGTGGATAAGGCTTGATCAGGCATAAACAATTTTTTATACTTAAGCAACAACTGTTCAAATCGGACTTGCTCCTCCACAGGCAGATGTTGTAACTTAGGCTTAAAGCTAATAGGTGGTTCCGCAGAATTAGCAAGAACATACTTAGTGTCTACTGAGCTTTCAACATTATCATTTACGCTCACAATATCATGCTTACAGTTAAGGTCTCTTAATACCTCTATTTCGGCTAATTTAAAATGAGCAGGTATCTGTACATCAGCTGTGCCAAAATTTTCAACTACCACTGGCACATGTTTGACTCCGTCAATTATCTTTAGATTACAAATGCTTCTCTTTACATACACCCGTCTAGCATCCAACCAGTCATCCCCAGGTAATGGTTCAACAAGAATGATAGAATCTGTGGTAGCATTGAGGTTATCCATTATGGGAATATGAATAATTTTTCCAGATGATTTTGAAATTGTATGGGTGGTAAAGACCTTCGCAACTGACTTATATGCCCGTGTAGTGAACTGTGACACGTCTGTCTTAGTTCGTGAGCATGTTGGTAAGCCTTGTAACGCAAGAAGAACGGGATCACCGTCGTGATCTCCGAAACAAACTGTGCGTTTTGCTAAGTCAATGACTGCCCCATGTTTATGCAAAAAATTTAGTCCAAGAATTCCATCGTATTGCCCTCCCAGCTTTGGAACCACATAGAAGGTCACACTGAGAGATTTTGGGCCCAAAGACATTAGTATCATGTATTCCCAATACTTGGATTTCCTTGTTGTCAACCCCTGTGATTTTGCAATCTGGCGGGTACAATTTTCCCACACCACATATGCTACGCTTCAGTAACGAGACTTCAGCACCAGTGTCCACCAAGAAATTACACATTACCCCATTTACTTGTGCTTTTATGGTCAACTCAATTTTTGCCACTATCCGTACCCCTCTACTGCAGCTACAGGTACATTTTTACACAAAATGGGCAAAATGCCGTGGCCGCATTTGCCCTCCTCTAGTTTAAACTCTCTTTATTACTGTTTTCCGAGCCTCTATAATTCTGTGAAACTTCCTGTTCACCGTTTCCCATATGGCCACTATGATCGCCGCCACACTGTGCCCGACCAGGCCCATTCCGGCTCCCATTACATAGATTATGTGGACCCCCCGTCCCCTATTTCCATAAAACTTACTGCTTCCCACAGTCCGTTGACCCCTACCATACGACATAGTACCATTACTTCTAGTACCCCCGGGGTGATGTGTATTTCCACTACTACCACGATTCCTCTTAAAATTGCCACTGTCTTCTGTATTTGACCAGCAATTTTTCCTCATGTGCCCATTTTTACCACATTGATGGCAAGCAATTGATTTCTTATTACTAAAAACATGCCTTATTCTAGTCTTACTTTCTGCAACTGGTTTTCTCTTTGTCTGCTCAAAAAATACTGCATATTTAATTGCATCAGCTAGTGTTTTTGGATCTTTTAGTGCAACGTACTCACTAACATCATCATTAATGCCGTTAAGGAAACTATCAATCCCGCGCTGGTCTGCCTCAAACCTCAAAGCAATATTCTGTGACGCGTCCCTTGTTAGTGCGTAAGTTTGATTGTTTAATTGCCTTTATCTGGTCAGCAAAATGTTCAATTGATTCTGATGCTCCTTGTTTCAACGTTCTTAATTTTTCCCGATAGTATCGGGCTGTATTTTTCCTTTCAAACCTTTTAACTAACTCTTCTGATAAACCTTCAAACGTTTCTGAAAGCTTACAATTCTCATCAAACATAACAAACTTACAGGCATCTCCAGAAAGTCTGCTCCTAAGCAATTTCATTTTATGTTCGGTCTGTATATCTAAGCCCACTAAACAATCATTGAACCTTGACAGGAACTCGTGAATATCTTCAGATCCAGATCCACTGAATGATAAATTGTGTGCGAAAAAAGCATTAATAAAAGGTACATTATTGCCATTAGAATCCCTACTTCGCGCATTACGAGCCTCGAGAGCCGCTATTTTCCGATTCAACTGCTCAATTGCTGTTTGCAAATCAATTTCCATTTTAGCCAGATTGGAAGCAACTAACCTCTGTTTGATGCTAGAAGCCGTCGGTTGATGATGACGCCGCCGTCGACGCCGCTCCGGTTAGCGCGTCTGCAGTTGCCGCCTCCGCGTCGAAC
>JARYHS010014939.1:0-12999 GCA_031002005.1 Vandiemenella viatica
TGTAGTTAGATTGAAATCCGGCCTGGATCAGAATGAAAACTATACCTCCTTGTCACAGCAAAAGGCATGAAGAATTTAGTTATCAGTTATTTAAGCAACTTTCTAAGCACTATGTCACGTTGTGATGTCATGTATCGTGACGTAAACTACTCCCCAATCTAGCATACCTGAAAACTGTGAAATCAGTTTTTACAGAGTTTTCACAGTATCAAACATTAGGTATGTCTCATTGTGCTTACTCATCTGGAACTTAAAATATATTCTGTACCTGTAAAAATATTCCTTATTTTCGATTTGTTTCAAGGATTTACAAACTGTGACACCATTTTATTTTGAACAGAACAATAGAGGCGATTGCCAGAGACATAGTAATTGTGCTGACAGAGATGTGATCAAAGAAAATCCCTGTTTTTTTCGTTATCTATGGCGTTTAAAAACTGAGTATCTCGAATTGAAGGAGAGAATACTTCAAGTTCACTTTAGTATGCAAAATAGTTATTATTGTAAAGTTATCTTATTGGTTTCATTAATGGCTGTGGTCGGAGACATTGTAGTTGTGTGCTTAGTGTGAAGTATGCAACATCTAATCCTTCCATCTTTTGGATTTATCACTGTACATTCAGAATTCCATTTAATGCTCCTGCGTTATGTAATGTTGAAAGAAGACACGCCAAACAACTGAACTAAGATTCTGAGCTTGAAAACAGTGAAAACCCTATCAAAATCTGCTCAGTAGTTTCCGAGTTTTTACATATCAAATTTATCCATTTTCCGTTTTATAGATTTTAATGTAGGCCTACTCTTTCATATTGTTATAAAAACTTTTGAGTTTGTAATTCCATGGGTTTCTGTTGATGGTGTTTGGAGCATTGGTCATCAGTCAAAGAATTGAACATGCGAGCATCACTTGCTAACCTCATTCACTTCAGTCACTGAAACGATTCAGAGAGCACATTTCCAAGTTTGATTCTTCGGTATATATATATGTATATGAGGGCCCTCATCACAGATATAGCCTAAAAGCCTACAGATCCTAAATGTGGCCTTGATTTGTTTTTCTATTCTAAATGACGTAGATTTCTTTTGTTCTTGTCTCTTTCTATGTTATTCTTTACAGCATCAACTTTTATTTGTTATACTGACAATTTGATAATATTTGACAATGTGATACTTTATGGTACTAAAATGTTAAATAACTTTCTTTTGAAACAGGTTAGGGGTTTATAGCTTTTACCATTCTTTTCATGTACTAATGTTCTCTACTTAAGGCTTTACTTATTTCAGGTTTATAATATTTCTGAAATGCTTTCTCGCGGGATACGATACCTATTTTTCCTTTACGTCTGACCGAGCATGGTGGGTGAACGGTTAACGTTATGGCCTCGCATTCAGGAAGACATGGGTTCGAATCCCCGTTTGGGCATCCAGTTTGGTATTTTCCATGGTTTCCCCAAATCACTCCAGGCGAATGCCGGGATGCTTCCTTCCAAAGGCCATGGCCAAATTCCTTCCCGTTCCTTACCCCAATCCCATCCCGCCTCTAATGACCGTTGACGAGGCGTAAAGCCCAAGCAAAAAAAAACTTTACGCCTGCTGAGTACTTGTCACATTAGAGACTCAGTTTGTAGGAATGGAGCTACCGTGGAAGGATTTCATCCTATTAGTTAGGATAAATGGACGTTATGTGGAATGAAGACTGGTGTCAAGCATAGCCCAATAGAGAACATCATTATGCAGCAATACATCCAAGTATACCTTGGAAATCATAGTTTTCTGAACATCACATAGCAAGAAGGCATTTAACAACAATAACTGGGATTAAACTCTGTCCTATTGTTGCGAATGAATCGCAAGAAGTACTTAGGTGTACAGGTTGCACAATTAAGTGTAGGGTTTACGTGTTCGGAGACGCGTAGGATGTTGTGGAGAAGCAATGTTTATCAACAGAGGCGGTAAACATAAACAGTAGAGGCCGGAAGGTCGAGCGAGGGGAGATAGGACTGTGTGTTGACAAGCAGCGGAAGAGCGCCCGATAACGCCCTCGACCCGACAGCCTGCGTGACAGGAAACACGAAAATTTCCAGAAGGATAAACAAAGCTGATGCAAGAACGTAGGATACGTGACCAGCGCAACCCGAATGTTCGAGAAGGTCGAGAAGACACACGCAGTGTCGTCACCGGACGATATAAAAGAGGTGGCCGGGCCACCAGCAGGGCAGAGAGGACCAGCAGGAGCAGAGAGGATCACCAGCAGAGCAGAGGCAGAGAGAGTAGGGCGGAGCAGTGACAGAGCAGGTCTGTTAGCCTAGGGCAGCAGTAGGACGGAGAGACAGACTAGTGCAGGGCACAGTAGTCGCCGTTGTTAGCTGTTAGGGTCTTCAAGTATAAGGGTCTTAGTAAATGACGGACCAGCAGATAGAAGGACCCAAGCTAGTTACTCCCGTAATTTCTGAACAATTTCAGTGGAAGTAGGTCGGGCTTCGTGAGCTGCAAGTTTGATTGTAATCTCAACTTGTATGTGTTTTTATTTCTCAAACCCTTTTCCACACCGAGTTCCCAAGTTTGAAAATCGTTACTCACTTGTATTTAGACTTCCAACAACTAAACGGAAGTCTAGCTCCCAACTTCCGAACCGCTCGCGGAAGTAAATAGCCAACCGGACGCAACATACCTATAATTTTTGGTGTCAATAGTGTGGGGTTTTGGCCAGGATAGCCACTGTTAGTTTGTTTGGCCAGGATAGCCACTGTTAGATACTGCTTGACCAAAAGTTTTGGCCAACCTTGGCCCCAAAGGTCAGCATAACGGCAATATAGGCCACAATTTGAGGAATAGGTGTGGGTACTTCTGTAGAACTCAGCCCGAAGTCAAAGTAAGACTGACGGCTTGGAGAACGAAGCCGACAGAGGGAGGTCACTGCAAATAAGTAGGCGTCGAGAGAAGAAGAAGAGGATCCACTGGTCAACCACGAGAGGGGTCACTCGACAACGGAGAAAACCTGCCAGCAGCATCCACGAGACAACAAGACGGGTAGCAGCCGTAACGCAGCCGAGGCCAACGAGGGTCGACAACAGTAGCCGCGACGCAGCCGAGTGCAGCCGTGACGCAGCCGCAGTCACCGTAACGCAACCGCAGTCACCACAACGCAGCAGCAGTCAGAGCGACGCAGCCGAGGGCAGCGGGACGAGCCGCTGTCAGCAGTCATCAGCCGCAGTCAGCAGCCAAACGAGCAGCGCACGTCGTTTAGAAGTCAATTCCAGCAGGTGAGAAAATACGCACAGCAAGCATGCCTAACGATGCAATGCCAAGTAGTCAGGAGGCGCAGTCATCACCTCAGAGGCAGTATATTAGTTTAAATGAAGTCATTAAATTAATTCCTCATTCTTTTGATGGCGATAAGGCACACTTAAATGAATTTTTGGATAACTGTGATAGTGCTTTTGAACTGGTGGCGCCAGAACAGCATGAGATCTTATTAAAATTTGTTAAAGCCAGAATAGTATCGACAGCTAGAAGCAAATTGCTCGTCAGAGATTTGACTACAACTTGGCCGGCAGTTCGTGCGATATTGGTTGAAAACTATGGCTGCAAAAGAACGCTAGACTATTATGCATGCAAAATGTTTGCTAGTAGGCAAGAATCATGGGAGAGCATTGCGCAATGGGGTTCGCGCATAGATGCACTCCAGCATCAGTTCAGGGAAGCCATAAGGGGTGTTATGGCAGAAACGGAATTGGCAGGCAGCATAGCTCTTGTATTAAAGTTAGGAAGGGCTGTTTTTATTCAAGGGTTATATGATGATCGAATAAAAACAATTGTACGTGCCAGGGGAGAAACGATTACCCTTTCAGAAGCTGTGGAAATCGCAGCCACAGAGGAAAGTGCGATTGCTTCAGCGAAAGAAAAACCGGTTTCACGATATCCCTTCAGAAATCAGAAGGTAGAAAGAAAAACGGTCCCATTCTGTTTTAATTGCAAAAAATCCGGGCATACAGCCAAAGATTGTCGTGCGCAAAAGCGCGTAAGGAGTAATTGATAAAGAGGACGAACTGGATAAGAAAGCGATAAATGCTTTGCTTGCTAAGTTAGACAAGATGGAAAAAGAAAACGCCGTCAGAACGATGGAAACACGGCGAGAGACGAGAAGTAGCGCTAGGCAAGCGGCCCAAACAGCACCCTTTAAGAAGAAGGTACCGTATACAAGTGAAATTACATGCTATAAGTGCAACCGAAAAGGGCATTACGCACGGGATTGCCGAGAAAATGCATGGTCGGGAAAGGAAAAAGATCGAAAATCGGTAAACTGTTAAGTGGCGTAATGAGGCAGTCACATTGCGCCAGGCCCCCAAAAGTATATAAAGTAGACTGCACAGACAAAAATGAATACGTGACGATGCAATGTGATGGAGCAAAGCATAATCGGATGAAATTCCTGGTAGATAGTGGGGCACAGATCAGCTTAATAAAAAAGGATAGTATACCTAAGGGAGCAAAAAGGGATACTAGTGGAAAAATTAGAATTAGAAGGGATTAGTAACAATATAGTGAAAACAGAAGCTTCCGTAGTAATTAAGTTGCAAGTCGAAAAGGGTTTGGTACTAAGGCAAAAGTTCTATGTGATAGGGTCGGACATAGATTTGCCATTTGAAGGCTTGTTAGGAAGGGATTTCTTGGCACAAAATAGGGCCATAATAGATTATGGTGGGAGGACCATTGAGATTCGCGGGAAGCGAATTAGCTTGGAAACCGCGCAAGAAGGGCCATTTCAGACACAACGTGAGATGCGTTGTGGTAGTTCTTGTAGATCGGTAAGACAAACCGACGGCTACAAGAATGTTGTGGGTGTCGTAAGGGTTACGTCACCAAATCATACTCGTCCGTGCACTAACGGAACTGTGCGACGGGACGGGAGAAGTGTCGTAGGGATTACGACGCGAAATGGTGTCTGTCCGTCCACTAACGGATCTGTGCGACGCGACAGGGAAGATGTCGTGAGGATTGCGACATCAGGTGAAATGTGTCCACTCACTAACGGAACTGTGAGGCGTGACAGAAGGATTCCGAGGGCACTGGGTGCTGACTCGAAGACGGTAGGCCCCGTGAAAAGGCGAGATTGTCCGTCGACTAACGGAATTGTGCGACGTGACGGAAGGTTTTCGAGGGCAGTAGGTACTGCATCGAAGACAGCAAGCCCCGTGAAAGGGCGTAGTAGTTTAACGAATACGGAAAAGTCCGACTCGTTAGCAGTAAGATCTGCGTGGCATAAGGATGCGACGGAACGCACCTATGCGGAGGTGGCTAAGACCACGAAGTCAAAGGCGATTCCAATCGCGAAAAACGGGAGTAAGTGTAGTACTCAACCGAGAGTGAAGCCGGGAAGGCTCGAAACTTAGAAATAAGAATAGGCCCGCGCGAGGAAAAAATAGTGAGAGTAAGAGTACGCTGAGGGATGTAATCAGGAGGTGATAATCCCAAAGCAAGAAGTAAAACCAGGTCTATTTGTGCCAGAAGCATTGGTATCCGTGAGAAACGGAGTGTGCATCACAAGTATGCTAAATACTACTGAAGAGGAAGTTAAACTAGAAAATCCCATAGTAGAAGCTGAGAAAAGTGCCAGAATTAAAAGAAACCCACGTAAGGCAAGTTAGAGTAGAGCGACCGGAGGGCAGATCGCGGTTAAGCAAGCTAAAGGAAAATCTCCGGGTCGATCATTTGAACAAAGAAGAGCAGGAAGCTCTATTGGAGATTTGTGCGGCGTATAACTGACTATATTCCATTTGCCGGGAGATAGATTAGGTTATACAGAGGCCGTCAAGCATGAAATTAAACTCCTTCCGGAAGCAGAAGGAAAGATAGTTCGGTTGAGGCCATACCGAATACCGGAGGCGCAAAAAGAAATTTTGCAAGGCGAAATAGATAAACTACTACAGGATGACATAGTAGTACCTAGTGATAGTGCATGGAATTCGCCGGTACTGATAATACCGAAGAAAATGGATGCAAGCGGTAAACAGAAATGGCGTGTGGTAATAGACTACAGAAAACTTAATGATCTGACAGTAAATAATGTGTTCCCATTGCCGCGAATTGATGAAATATTAGATGGGCTAGGAAAGGCAAAATATTTCTCGACACTGGACTTAGCGAAAGGATATTATCAGGTCTTATTGGACGAAAAAGATCGGGAAAAGACAGCGTTTAGCACTCTTATGGACATTATGAATTCAAAAGGATGCCTATGGGATTAAAGACGGCACCAAATACCTTCCAGAAATTGATGAACTCTGTGTTAACAGGACTACAAGGTGAGAAAGTGTTTCATTTATTTAAGGATGACGTCATTATCTTTGGATCGTCACTAAAAGAACATATGCCAGATTAGAAGATGTTTTCGAAAGACTGAGAAAGTACAACCTCAAGTTACAAGTAGACAAATGTGAATTTCTACGGAAAGAGGTTACATTTTGGGACACGTACTCACAGAGGAGGGATTGAAACCTGATCCAAAAAAGGTAGAAGCCGTGAAACAATACCCACAACCGAGTAATACCAGTCAGTTAAGGCATTCTTGGGTTTGAGTGGATACTATCGACGGTTCATTAGTAATTATAGTAAAATTGCTAAGCCGTTGTATGAGTTGCTAAAGAAAGGAGTTACATATATCTGGGGAACGAAACAGGAAGAGGCTTTTCAACAATTGAAGGAAAAAATTGTTGAATCCTCCCATTTTACAGTATCCCGATTTCACAAAAAGTTTCGTAGTAACCACAGACGCAAGTCAAGATGCGATAGGAGCTGTTTAAGTCAAGGTATAATTGGTAAGGACTTACCTGTAGCATACGTATCCAGGACCTTAAACAGGGCAGAAAGAAACTACAGCACTATTGAAAGGGAAATGCTAGCCATTTGTTGGGCAGTGAAACAGTTCAGACCCTATTTGTTTGGAAGGAAATTTACCATTTGCACAGACCATAAACCGTTATTGTGGATTAATAGTGTATCAGACCCGTCATCCAGATTAATGAAGTTTCGGTTGAAACTCGAGGAGTATGATTATGAGATCGTGTATAAGAGCGGCAAAGAAATCAAGTTGCAGACGCTCTTTCCGGAATCCGAAACATTAGAGAGACCGATGACGAATAAGTGATAATGATGAAGAGAAACCTGGAAAGTAAAGAAATAGAGGCAGAAAGTGGACCTCAACTGCTGACAATGAGAAGGGAACATTATCACCGGAGACGAACAATAAGAAAGAACTTACTCGGGAAGAGAAGATGAAAATATTGAAGCAATATCATGAATCACCAATTGGTGGACATCAGGGAATAGGTAGGACCTATGAGAGAATTAGGAAGTATTGTAGCTGGGAAGGCATGAAAGCCGACATTGAGCAGTACATTCGCCAGTGCGAAAGCTGCCAAAAGAATAAGATTACCCAGAGTAAGACAAAGATGCCAATGGAGATAACAAGAACTCCAGAGCATGTGTTTGAACGGTGTGATATAGACATCGTAGGTCCACTACAGCAATCAGAAAAAGGAAATAAGTATATACTGACATTTCAGGATGCTTTGACAAAGTTTTTAGTAGCCGAGCCCATAGAGCAGCAAGATGCTGACACGGTAGCAAGAGTGCTAGTAGAACGGATAATTCTAAGGTTCGGAATACCGTCTATTTTATTAAGTGACATGGGAAGTAACTTTATGGGTGACCTAATGAGGAGAATATGTAGATTACTACGTATAGAGAAGATACACACTACAAGTTATCACCCACAAGCGAATGGAGCGTTAGAGAGAACGCATCGCACATTGACGGAAATGCTTCGGCACTACATAAATAAAGGTCAGACAGATTGGGATGCCTGGATCCCATATGCAGTGTTTGTTTTTAATACAACACCGCATAGCACTACCGGATATACGCCTCACGAATTATTTTTTGGAAGAGTATGTAACTTACCGGGAGTACTACAAAAGAAACCAGCCGAGGTAATATATAATTACGATGATTACGTAATTGAACTAAGAGAAAGATTAAGGGCAATGCATCAAGAAGCGCGAGAAGCGACAGCGCAAGCGAAAATGAAAAGTAAGGATAATTATGATAAGACAAAATCCCGTAGTATTCCGACCAGGTGACAGAGTTTTTTATTTGATGAAAGTGTGAGACGAGGCCGTTCGAAAAAGTTGGACAGTCAATGGAGGGGTCCGTATACAGTAATTGAGACTAAGGGACCAAATGTAGTAATTCAGTTGAAGAAGAATAAATATACAAAAGTGCATGCCAACAGACTAAAAGAGTTCTTTTAAAATTGCAGGAATGATGGCAGTAAGCTGTGGAATAGTAGTGGCCATCTTAATAATGAGTGTGACGTCAACGATGCAACAGCAGGATCTACAGTTAACAAAATTCAAGTCATCACCAGGACTGTATTATGACAACAAAGGGACAGTAAGTTTGTACACTGTTACTTGGAGAATAGTGAGTTATTTTAACTTAAAAGACATAAGAGAGAAATTTGAAGCCAGTCGAAATGTAGCGTCAAGGGCTGTAGACTTTTGCAATCAAAAACTTACAAAGATAAATGTAAGTACAGTAGAATGTGTGGGCGCAAAATGCATTAGAATACCATGTGAGCAAAATAGAAGCCTCACAAAGCCTAATTGGGCAATTAGCTAGACATGAGCAGAATAGAAGAAAACGAGGAATACTTAATTTTGTAGGGGAACTTAGCAAGGTCCTATTTGGAACTTTGGATGAAGATGATGCTTCTTATTTTAAGTCAAAAATTAATTTGTTAGAAAATGAACAGAAGCAATTATTAAAGTTGTCCAAAGAGCAAGTTACAATTGTAAGAGCGACATTGACTAGCTTCAATCACACGGTTAATTCGATAGAGCGTAATGAAAAAGTTATAACTGCAGGGATGTTAAAATTAAATGAGCATGTCATAAAATATGAGAATAGCGTAGACAAAAGAATGGATAAGCTTGCCATATCAGTCACATTAAATGAACAGCTGATACAATTAATGTCAATATTCAATGAAATTGAGAGAGAATACGATTTGCTTATAACTGCCATAGTGAATGCACAGAAAGGCATTCTTGAACCGCATTTAGTCAATCCGTACAAGTGGTAAATACTTGGGATTGATTAAAGACGAAATAAAAGATAAGCAATTTCCAATAGAATTGTCTGAAGCCAAGGGGTATCAATTAATGAGAGTAATAGATCTAGATGTCTTTATTTCGGGAAATATATTGAGCTATGTATTAAATATTCCGCTAGTAGACAGTGAAATGTTTAACATTTATAAGCTTTGGCCCCTACCAGTTGAGGTGAATCACAGTAAACAATTATTTACCTATATAGCGCCTGAAAAAGAATTTTTGTTAATTGATGATGCAAAACGGCAATATGTAAAGTTAGATAGTGATCAATTAACATGCAAAAAGCTAGAACCTAATCATAGTATTTGTAAACAGACATTTGTGTTATTGTCAACATATGATCATGAGGTATGTGAAGCCAGGATGCTTCAACCTATAGTAAAAATCCCAAGTGATTGTATTCAGAAGTTTATTACACTGAATGAAAGCGTATGGACGCAAATAAGAGGTAATGAATGGCTTTTTGTAGCACCAAAGGATGAAGGATTAACAGTTTTGTGTAATGAAAATAAGCCTACAGATGTAATTATTAAAGGGACAGGAAAGCTTAAATTCTTAAGTAAATGTAAGGGATATGGTGCACAAATATTAATACAGTCTGAGCATATCATTAGATCAAAGGTACCGATTAATGATATAGTCCCGAATCTAAATATGGAGATAGATTGTTGTATAATAAATAAAGAAAAACATATCTGAAATTCCTCTATATTTACCAGTTGAACCTGTAGTTCGACAGTTAGATGATTTGACGGCAGCAGGGCATAAGCTAGATGAGATAGAAGATGAAATTACATACCAGCAAAGAACAGCGTTTAATTCTTTCTCTATAGACAGTATACCAATATGGGGGGTATGCTGGGACAGGGATAGTAGTGCTGATAATAATATTCTGTGTATGTAGATATTGTAAATGTTGCCGTGATTGTTTTAGGTTTTTCTGTAAAGCCATAGGTGATGACTGTTGCACTAAGATTTGTGTTAAGAATAGATTGTAATCAGTACCCTGATACTGGGGTGGTTAGGTATCATCCTGCTGGAATGGACAATGATGAGAGTGAACAGATTACTTTTGGGCCTGTGAGAAGCAGGTATGTAAACGAGAACAGTGATACAGTGATAAGTGAACGTGTGCGTTATCCAAACAGATATTTGGAGTATGAACAAAAGAGACCATTGATGTTTCTGTCTAAAACTGACAAACGTTAGAATGTATAATGAACATATTGTAGGAAAAGATATTAAAATGCTTTGTGTTAGTTTTAGGAAATAATAAGACACTGTCAAAAAGAAAAAGTGAAATGGTACATTGTAAGATAATTATTTATACATGTATGATGTATGTAATATTTAAAATTGTCACTATTGTAAAGACAAGATAAGAAAGAAATTGAAATATGTGTGAAACATATGTGAAATATGTGAAACATTGTAAAAATTAATGTATCATTGTAATATGCATAAGAAATTAATTGTCAATAAATAAGCAGCTCACACAGCCGACACAGAATTTGAAAATTTTGCACTCTCAAGAGAGATTGCAAAATTTTCCCCAAGGGGGGGAGGTGTTGCGAATGAATCGCAAGAAGTACTTAGGTGTACAGGTTGCACAATTAAGTGTAGGATTTACGTGTGCGGAGACGCGTAGGATGTTGTGGAGAAGCAATGTTTATCAACAGAGGCAGTAAACATAAACAGTAGAGGCCGGAAGGTCGAGCGAGGGGAGATAGGACTGTGTGTTGACAAGCAGCGGAAGAGCGCCCGATAACGCCCTCGACCCGACAGCCTGCGTGACAGGAAACACGAAAATTTCCAGAAGGATAAACAAAGCTGATGCAAGAACGTAGGATACGTGACCAGCGCAACCCGAATGTTCGAGAAGGTCGAGAAGACACACGCAGTGTCGTCACCGGACGATATAAAAGAGGTGGCCGGGCCACCAGCAGGGCAGACCAGCAGGGAGAGGACCAGCAGGAGCGGAGAGGATCACCAGCAGAGCAGAGAGGGAGTAGAGTAGGGCGGAGCAGAGACAGAGCAGGGCACAGTAGTCGCCGTTGTTAGCTGTTAGGGTCTTCAAGTATAAGGGTCTTAGTAAATGACGGACCAGCAGATAGAAGGACCCAAGCTAGTTACTCCCGTAATTTCTGAATAATTCCAGTGGAAGTAGGTCGGGCTTCGTGAGTTGCAAGTTTGATTGTAATTTCAACTTGTATGTGTTTTTATTTCTCAAACCCTTTTCCACACCGAGTTCCCAAGTTTGAAAATCGTTACTCACTTGTATTTAGACTTCCAACAACTAAACGGAAGTCTAGCTCCCAACTTCCGAACCGCTCGCGGAAGTAAATAGCCAACCGGACGCAACATTATGCCAAGTTGCATTCAAATCCATTCAGCAGTTTCAGCGTGACGTTTCAAGGGTATTTAACTTTGATCACTTATCTCACGGGAACCCTATCATTATTCTGGATAAAAAGTATTGTAAATGTTAATCCACAGTATCAGTTATAATTATGCAAAGTTACATTCAATTCCATGCGGTCGTTTCTGCATCATGCGTTTCAAAAGTACTTATCTTTCATCACTTATACGACGAGAATCTTATTGTTTTTTCGGGATAAAATGTACTCTCAATGATCATGCATAGTACCAATTATATTTATGCCATGTTCCATTCAAATCCATTCGGTAGTTTCAGCGTGATGCGCTTTCAAAGATACGTACAGACAGACAGACAAAACTGAAAAAAAATTACAGTTATGGCTTCTACATCATTATTAATGCTTCCTCAAATTAAAATTTTAAGGTACATTTAATGTACAGATTTCGTCCCGTTACAGTATAATTAAGTACAGATGGATTTGAATACCAACACTCAAACTCTCAAGCATTTCATAATCCAATAATCAATTTAGTTTGCTTTGTACCTACAGAAATGTTCAAAGAGATCAAAACATATTTTAAAATGTTGTGGGATTTGTTAGTTTCTCCGTTTCTTTCACTGATTAAGGAACAAACCTTCTGCATAACGAAGGGCTATTTATAGCAAGTGTTAGTCTTTCTTTAATTTTCATAACGTATAGTCCTCACCGTAGATTTTCTTCGATATTCGAATTTTCTGGTATTATTTCATTCCCTATATTGAACTATAACTTCATAACTTTTATGAAAATAATTATTTCGATTACGGGTTTTAACACTAAGCACTTGCCATGATCCTCTATAAGCTGCTGTACAGTACCTGGTATGGCCATCAATGGTGAATTTGATTATAGTTCCATTACACCATATAGCGCCATATTAATATAAAATTCAGAGCAGCTTTCTGGGACCGAGCGTGGTGGGTGAGCGGTTAACGCTCTGGCCTCGCATTCGGGGGACAACGTTTCGAATCCCCGTCCGGGTATCCAGATTTGGGTTTTCCATGGTTTCCCCAAACCAATCCAGGCGAATGCCGGGATGCTTCCTTTGAAAGGTCATGGCCGAATTTCTTCCCGTTCTTTGTCCCCAATCCTTTTCCCGCCTCTGATGACCTCGACGTCGGCGAGGCGTAAAGCCATAAGTAAAAAAAAGAAAAAAAAAAGCTTTCTGGACGCAGAGGTTTGCGTCGAAAACTAGGTCAGGCGAGTAGAGGAGGACACATGTGACACAAAGGAATCAGCACTGTTCCGACATTCTGTTTGTAGCACGGAGTCTGTTTCTGGCTGTGCTATCGACAACAGCAATCGGCTGCCTCCCGGGCCGCCATCAATAGGATGGAACCTGATACACAGAGAAACAGAACCTCTTCCACTGCACAACAGAACAAATGTATAGCTTTGACATT
>JARYHS010014940.1:0-64795 GCA_031002005.1 Vandiemenella viatica
CCTATTAAGCCACAGGTGAAAATTAGGGGTCCAAAGTTTAAACAAACTGACCGCAAAAATTCATAAGGTCACCCTCTTCATCCCCACCCAGGCTTCCCAGTGGCAGGGAGAAGCGGAAGAGACCAAGGAAAAAAGAAAAAACAAGGTGCTTCGAGGTTACGATTAGTGCGCCGGAGATGGATATAGGATCATCGGAACCCGATGACTTAGTGATGCTGCTGGACGATGTCCCACCCGACCGGGGCGGGTTAATTTTAATGAATAGGATGACTCCCATAGTTGAATGGAATCTAAACGGTTTTCAGGCTCACAAAGAAGAGACAACTCTTAGCACGGTCTAACCCTTTGTGTCTCTGCTTACAGGAGACACATTTTAGACAGTCACACAAACCCGTGCTACGAGGTTATGATATATTACCGAAGGGACGATACCGAGGGTGATCGAGCGAAGGGGGGAGTGGTGTTTGTCCAAAACACTGTCTACTCCGAACCTGTTGCTCTCATCCTCCCCTTTACAAGCAGTTGCAGTTAAAATATATGGCCCAATACAATTTACCATCTGCTCCATATATCTACCACCGGTGTGCACCAGTTGATTACGATCAACTGGTTGATCTGTTGCGGCAAATTCCTGGGCCATATCTCCTACTGGGATACTTCAACGCCCATAGTGCACTTTGGGGGTCGACCCACGATTGCCCCAGAGGTCGAGAAATTTGTAAACTATTGGAGCAGGAGGAGTTGTGTATCCTCAACAACGGCCAAATGACTCATTTTACAACTGCTTCCGGTACGTCCTCTCCCTTGACCTTTCCCTTTGCTCTCCTTCTGTAGCGGACTACGTGCGCTGGGAGGTGGATCGCGACCTTCATGGAAGCGACCCTTCCCAATATGGCTGCGCATTGAACTCGATCGTGGAAGAAGAACTATTCATCACAAATGGAATATCAGCAGAGCTGATTGGCAGCTCTATCGCCGTCCGTCACACTTCAACAGCGTGAGAATATTGACGAGAAAGGTGAAACACTTCACCGAAGTGATCCACCAGGCGGCTGATATATCTATGCCTAGCAACTCTGGTGCGCTGCGACGAATGCCTGTCCCTTGGTGGAGCGATGAATGCCATCCAGGGCCGCAGACGGGCCTTGCGTCGTTTCAAGTTGCACCCAACACCTGACAGTTTGTTGTTGTTGTTGTTTTAGGGCTTTAGGGCGCGTCGACATCTAGGTCATTAGCGCCCTAGCAAGAGTGCGGAATGACAATGTGGGTAGAAACACACTGCCGTCTGCATGGCCGACTGTAAATGGGTCGGCCACACAGACAGCACAATAAAATACAAAAAAGTGGTAAAAACACAGCCCGCATGGTCGACTGTAAAGGGGTCGACCATGCAGAAAACAGGATTGAGTAAAATACTAAAAAGTGGCTGTAAAATGGCCTTAAATGCACAAACAAATAGTACTGGCTGGTTGGCTGTAGAGGAGCCAACCAGCTATAACGAACACTGAAGCAACGAACTGGCTGGCTGTAAAGGGGCCAGCCAGGGATAAAAATATACATGATTGGTGGCTGTAGAAAAACCACCAAACCATTCTAAAAAAGGCCGATCTCCCCAAAATTTTTGGACTGAGACCGGCCAAATTGCAAAATTTTAAAACCTTTCCCCACATTGTCATTGTTTAAATAACAGGCAGATCGTTAGCTAAGCCAACATCCTGCCCTTACAGTTTAAAAACAGTACACAGTCAGTTAAAATGTGGCGCACCGTCAAAGGTACGCCACAAGCATCGCATTCCGGAGGGTCCTCTCGGCGCAGAAGAAACCTATGAGTCAGAGGACAGTGCCCTATACGGAGGCGAGTAAGGAGGAACCTCATCCCTCCTCGCCCGCTGGAAGGAGCTGCTCCACGGCTGAACGGTCGGTTTTGATCCAGCCGGAGCTTATTATGCTCTACTTCCAGCCACTGCCTCTGCCATGCTTCAAAAACAATTCTCTTCGCTACCGAGGCAAGGTCAGACTTTGGGACCGGATCAAAGTTGGTTTCGACCTTGTTGCAGGCTAACTTGGCAGCTACATCGGCTGCCTCGTTCCCCCTGATTCCCACATGACCGGGTACCCAGCAGAATAAAACCTCCTTTCCACGATGATTGTAGGGAAAGGAGGGCGTCCTGGATGTCCTGGACTCGACGGTCTGCTGGGTACATGGCTGTTAACGCCTGAATACAGCTGAGGGAATCACAGCATATGATATACTTCATGTCGCGGCATACCTTCATATGCTGGAGCGACTTTAGCAGGGCGTAGCACTCCGCAGTGTAAACGCTGCACCTGCTATCCAGCTTGTATGTATGAGTCGCTCGAGGGAACACAACGGAGCAACCCACTCCGTTAGCCTGCTTAGACCCATCCGTATACACCGGGGTAAAATCGCGATGGTGATTCAAAACATCCTTAAAAACACTTCGAAATACCCTGTCAGCGGTAAACAGTTTGTTGTACCGCGACAGGTCTAAAATCGTTCTGGGCCTCTTTAAAAGCCAGGGAGGAGATTTACTCCATCCCTGGTGATAAAAAGCGGGCAGTTGACATCCGTATTCTTCTAAAATGGCCTTTGTACGGTGGCTGAAAGGTTGGTCGCTCTACAGCGATTAGCATACAGCTGTTCAAGTTTGGTCGCATCACTACGTCGTACACGGGACTACCAGGCGTTGTGGCAATATTCACATAGTGTCGCACCATGAGGAGACGCCGCCTGGTAGGAAAGCGGCGGCTCGCCAGACTCGGCACAAATGCTCGGTATCGGGCTGGTGCGGTAAGCACCCGTGGCGAGCCGAATTCCTGCATGGTGGACACTATCAAGTATCCGAAGATAACTGTCCCGTGCGAACCGTATACGATGCAACCATACTCGAGACGCGACCGTACAAAGGCTCGATAAAACTGTAGCAGGCATGAGCGGTCAGCGCCCCAGGACCTGCCACACAGACATTTTAAAATGATTAAGTGTTTTCAAGGCTCTGGCTCTCACATCTTTGAGATGCGCAGCCAGTTGAGCCTTGTGTCTAAAATGAGGCCCAGAAATCTAACAGTATCAGTAAAACGTAAACGGTGTTCCTCAAGGTAAGGTGGGGCTCTGATAAAAGGCTTCTACTACGAGTAAAAAGTACACACCGGGTTTTCTCAGCAGAGAAACGAAAACCCGTGTGCACTGACCATTCATCCAGCCTGTTCAACGCTGAGCTGCAACTGCCGCTCTGCGCTTCTCAGGCTGGATGATGCAATAAAAATTAGGAAAAGTCGTCCACATATAAGGAGAACCGTAAGGGACTCCTTATGACGACTGATATACTGTTAATTCGCTATGGCGAAAAGGGTCACGCTTAAAACTGACCCCTGAGGAACACCGTTTCCTTGAGTAAAAGATCAGACACTTCACTACCGACTCGGTACCGGAAGCAACGACCAGATAAAAATGATTTTAAAAAACGGGGTAGGTTACCCCTAAAACCCCATTCGATGTAACTGTTTTAATATAGCATGCCCGCCAGGTAGTATCGTAGCCTTTTCAGAGGTCGAAAAAAGACACCCACAAGGTGTTGCCTGCGGATGAACGCATCCTGTATTGCCGCCTCCAGGAGGATCAGGTTGTCCAAGGTGGAACGGAACTTCCTGAATCCACACTGAAAGCGGCTCAGCAGATTACGGGATTCAAGACACCAGGACGAGGCGGCGATTCACCATCCTCTCCAGTGTCTTCCCCACGCAGCTAGTCAAGGCAATACTACGATAGCTACCTGGCAGCAATTTGTCCTTTCCAGGTTTTAAAATAGGTATTAATGTTGCTTCTTTCCACGAGTCGGGGAAGTGTCCTCCGGTCCAATATCGATTAAAAATATCTAAAGGTACTCTTTAGCATCATTATAAGATGCCTCAGCATCTGGTACTGGATCCATATCAGGTCCCTGGAGCAGTGTCATTTTGCGCTGTTCAGTGCAGACTCCAGCTCCCAAGATGTAGAATGGCCTGTTGTAGGCCTCTGTATCCGACGAATCGAAACACAGCACACGTCTCTCGGCAGCAACCCTTCGTTGCTGGAACCGAGGATCGAAACTGGCAGATGAAGTGATGGCAGCGAAATTCTCCGCCATCAGCTGCGCTATGCTTCGTTCGTCGGTAATTACAAGTCCTTGATCCAGTAATCCAGATACTGGTGGGCGGGAGTACCTTCCAGATATACGGCGGATGGACTCCCATACTTTGGCTGATGGTGTGGAACGATTTATTGTGCTCACAAAGGTCTGCCATGACCTTTTCTTGCTCTCCTTAATAACACGACGCGCCTTTGCTCTTGCAATACGGAACGCTGCCAGGTTGTCTGAAGTTGGGTGCAACCTAAAACGACGCAACGCCCGTCTACGACCCTGAATGGCGGAGCGACATTCGTCGCTCCACCAGGGTACGGGCGTCCTTCGCAGCGTTCCGGAGCTTTTAGGCATGGAGACGTCAGCTGCCTGGTGAATCACTTCAGTAAAGTGATTCACCTTCTCCACAACATCGTAATACTCTTTAAGAGTAATGGAGCGGCGGTATAGTTGCCAATCGGCTTTGCGGACGTTCCATTTGCCGTCGGTTTTTCCCTCCTCCGCGTTCAAACTCATCGTGCATCCATATTGGGAAGTGGTCGCTTCCATGAAGGTCGCGATCCACCTCCCAATGCACGGAGTCCGCGATTGAGGGGGAGCACAATGAAAGGTCGATGGCAGAGGACGATCCGGAAGCAGTGGTAAAGTGGTCATTTCGCCAGTATTGAGGATGCATATTTCCTCTTGCTCCATTAATCTGCCAACCACTTCGGCCTCTGGGGCAATCGGTGTTTGAGCCCCACAACGCACTGTGTGCGTTGAAGTCTCCTAAAGAGGAGGAATGGCCGAGTGAGCTGCCGCAGAATGTCGAGTAGGTCGTCATACCCGACGGGCGCATTAGGTGGCAGATAAATGGAGCATACGGTCAGTTTAGTGGGACCGTGTATCCTCACTGCCACTGCTTGTAGATGAGAGGTGAGAGCAACAGGTTCGGAGTGGACAGTGTTTCGGACAAACACCGGCCACTCCGCCTTCGCTCGATCACCCTCGGTATCGTCCTTTCTATAGATGTCATAACCTCTTAGCACAGGATGGTGGTTTGGTCTAAAGTGTGTCTCCTGTAAACAGAGACACAATGGATTAGACCGTGCTAAGAGTTGGACTTCCTCTTTGTGAGCCTGAAAGCCATTTACGTTCCATTGTAGTATGGGAGCCATCTCACCTATTCAACTTCACCCGCCCCGGGTCGGGTGGGTCATCGTCCCGTGACTGCTGAGGAACGGAACCAGGTTCGTCCACCCAGCATTAAGTCGTCTTCATTATCTGAAGACGACTCTCGTTGCAAGCCCTCGGAGTGTGCGGGCTTTTGTTCTCCGAGGCCCTTTCCCCTTCTTCTCCTTTCCAGAGGGGGATCTGGGTGGAGAAGTTGGAGGGGATTTCACAAAACAAGGTGGGGTCCGTGTGCTTAAATTTCGGACCCCTAACCTTCTGCACTGTTTGCCATCCGCCTGGCAGATGACGTTGCCGTTACATCAACTGTCCAGATGCAGTTTCTGCTGCTGGGTACCGCTTCTGCTGTTGCAGAGGGACCCATGCAGTAGCGGATGACTGTGCTTTTGCTGGTGGAACCATTGAACCTGCTGTCTTTGTGGTCGAGGATGCAGAGGTGTTGCTACCAACATCCACGGTCTTCGGTGTAATGACCTTGGAAAGACCCACCCGATCCGGGGGGGGTGGTGGTTTTAAATAGGTAGAATGGCTCCCATACTTCAGTGGAACGTAAACGGTTTCCAGGCTCACAAAGAGGAAGTCCAGCTCTTAGCACGGTCTAATCCATTGTGTCTCTGTCTCCAGGAGACACACTTTAGACCACAACATCAGCCAGTGCTAAGAGGTTATGACATATTCCGAAAGGACGATACCGAGGGTGATCGAGCGAAGGGCGGAGTGGCCGTGTTTGTTCGGAACACTGTCCACTCCGAACCCGTCGCTCTCACCTCTCATCTACAAGCAGTAGCGGTGAAAATACACGGTCCAATACAACTGACCGTATGCTCTGTCTATCTGCCACCCAGTTTGTCCGTCGACTACGACGACCTGGTTGGCATTACACGACAACTCACTCGGCCCTTTCTCCTTTTGGGAGATTTCAACGCCCACAGTGCGTTGTGGGGTTCCACCACCGATTGCCCCCGGGGCCGAGTGATTGGTAGATTGATGGAGCAGGAGGAAATTTGTATCCTGAATACAGGGCAAATGACTCATTTCACCACTGCTACCGGTACGTCTTCTGCCATTGACCTTTCCTTGTGTTCTCCCTCAATCGCAGACTCCGTGCTATGGGAGGTGGATCGCGACCTACATGGAAGCGACCACTTCCCTATTTGGTTGCACGTCGAGTGCGATCGTGGAGGAGGAAATAACCGGCGCAAATGGAACGTCAGTTGTGCAGATTGGCAGCTCTACTTGCCGCTGCTGTACAACTGCAACCCTTGTAGGCAGTATACAGGAGAAGGTGAATCACTTCACAGAAGTGATTCACCGTGCAGCTGACGTTTCCATGCCGAAGAGCTCCGGAACGCTGCGAAGGACGCCCGTCCCCTGGTGGAACGATGAATGTCGTTCCGCCATCCAGGGTCGCAGACGGGCGTTTGCGTCGCTTTAGGTTGTGCCCTACATCTGACAACCTAGCAGCGTTCCGTATTGCCAGAGCTAAGGCGCGTCGAGTTATTAAGGAGAGCAAGAAGAGGTCATGGCAGAACTTTGTGAGCAATATAAATCGTTCCACACCTTCGTCGAAAGTATGGGAGTCCATTCGCCGTATATCTGGAAGGTACTCCCGCCACCAGTATCTGGGTTACTGGATCACGGACGGATTAATTACTGACGAACGAAGCATAGCGCAGCTGATGGCGGAGAACTTCGCCGCCATCACTTCGTCCGCTAACTTTGACCCTCGGTTTCAGCGACGTAGAGTCGCTGCCGAGAGGCGCCCGCTGTGCTTCGATTCGTCGAATTCAGAGGCCTACAACTGCCCATTCACATCTTGGGAGCTGGAGAGTGCGTTGAACAGCGCAAATGACACTGCTCCAGGGCCTGATTTGATCCAGTACCAGATGCTGAGGCATCTCAGTAAGGATGCTAAAAAGTACCTTCTAGATATTTTTTAACGACATTTGGACCGGAGGACACTTCCCCGACTCGTGGAAAGAAGCAACATTAATTCCCATTTTAAAACCTGGCAAGGACAAATTGTTGCCAGGTAGTTATCGTAGTATTGCCTTGACTAGCTGCGTGGGGAAGACACTGGAGAGGATGGTGAATCGCCGCCTCGTCTGGTGTCTTGAATCCCGTAATCTCCTGAGCCGCTTTCAGTGTGGATTCAGGAAGTTCCGTTCCACCTTGGACAACCTGATCCTCCTGGAGGCGGCAATACAGGATGCGTTCATCCGCAGCCAACACCTCGTGGGTGTTTTTTTCGATCTTGAAAAGGCCTTACGATACTACCTGGCGGCATGTTATTTTAAAACAGTTACATGAATGGGGTTTTAGGGGTAACCTTCCCCGTTTTTTAAAATCATTTTTATCTGGTCGTTGCTTCCGGTACCGAGTCGGTAGTGAAGTGTCTGATCTTTTTATTCAGGAAAACGGTGTCCCTCAGGGGTCAGTTTTAAGCGTTACCCTTTTTGCCATCGCTATTAATAGCATAGCAGCCATTATAAGGAGTCCCCTTACGGTACTCCTTATATGTGGACGACTTTTTTAATTTTTATTGCTATCGTCCAGCCTGAGAAGCGCTGAGCGGCAGTTGCAACTCACGCTGAACAGGCTGGATGAATGGTCAGTGCACACCGGTTTTCGTTTCTCTGCCTGAGAAAACCCGGTGTGTACTTTTTACTCGCTAGCAGAAGCCTTTTACCAGAGCCTCACCTTACCCTTGAGGAACACCGTTTTAAGTTTTACTGATACTGTTAGATTTCTGGGCCTCATTTTTGACACCAGGCTTAACTGGCTTCCGCATCTAAAAGATGTGAAAGCCAGGGCCTTAAAAGCTCTTAATATTTTAAAATGTCTGTGTGGCAGGTCGTGGGGCGCTGATCGCTCCTGCCTGCTACAAGTTTTATCAGAGCCTTTGTACGGTCGCGTCTCGAGTATGGTTGTATCGTATATGGTTCGGCACGGGACAGTTATCTTCGGATACTGGATAGTGTCCACCATGCAGGAATTCGGCTCGCCACGGGTGCATATCGCACCAGCCCTATTGTCAGCATTTGTGCTGACTCGGGCGAGCCACCGCTTACCATCCGCCGGCAACTCCTCATGGTGCGACACTATACTGCATAGTTGCCATAACACCTGGCAGTCCCGTGTACGACATAGTTCTACATCCCAACTACGAGCGGCTCTATACCAACCGGCATAGAGCCACTAAACCGTTCAGCTACCGTACAAAGGCTATTTTAGAACAATACGGATTCGAGCTTCCTTCTTTTTATCACCAGGGTTGGAGTAAATCTCCTCCCTGGCTTTTAAAGAGGCCCAGAATGATTTTAGAATTATCGCGGTACAACAAGCTGTGTACCGCCGATAATGTTTTTATCAGAATTTTTAGAGATGTTTTAAACCAGTATCACACGTTTACCCCGGTGTATTACGGATGGGTCTAAGCAGGCTAACGGAGTTGGCTGCTCCGTAGTGTTCCCTCGAGCGACTTACACATATCAAATTGGACGGCAGGTGCAGCGTTTTACACTGCCGAAGTGCTATGCCGTGCTGAAGTCGCTCCAGCATATGAAAGTAATGCGCGATAAGTTGTTCATCATATGCTGTGATTCCCTCAGTTGTATTCAGGCCATAGGAAATATGTATCCAGCAGATCGTCTAGTCCAGGACATCCAGGACGCCCTCCTTTCCCTTCAATCTCGTGGAAAGGAGGTGTTATTCTGCTGGGTACCGGGCCATGTGGGAATCAGAGGGAACGAGGCAGCTGATGCAAGCTGCCAAGTTAGCCTGCGACAAGGTCAGAACCGACTTTGAACCGGTCCCAAAGTCAGACCTTGCCTCGGCGGCGAAGAGATTTATTTTTGATGTTTGGCAGAGGCAGTGGCTGGAAGTTGAGCATAATAAGCTCCGGCTGGTCAAACCGACCGTTCAGCCGTGGAGCAGCTCCTTCCAGCGGGCGAGGAGGGATGAGGTTCTCCTTACTCGCCTCCGAATAGGGCACTGTCCTCTGACGCACAGCTTTCTTCTCCGCCGAGAGGACCCTCCGGAATGTGATGCTTGTGGCGTACCTTTGACGGTACGCCACATTTTAACTGAATGTGTATTGTTTTTAGATCTAAGGGCAGACGTTGGCTTAGCCAACGATCTGTCCCTTATTTTAAACAATGATAGTGACAATGTGGCCAAGGTTTTAAAGTTTTGTTGCTTGGCCGGTCTTGTCCCAAAAATTTTGGGCAGATCGGCCTAGGTTTTACATTGGATTGGTGGCCTTTTAGAGCCACCAATCCAAGTACTGTTTTTAGTTGTGACCTTGTTTACCTGGCTGGCCCCTTTACAGCCAGCCAGGTAGTTCTTCGTTTCAAACTGGTTGGCCCGTTTACAGCCAACCAGTCAATGTATGTAGTTTTACTCTGTGTGTCCTGTGTACTAACGTATTATTATTATTATTATGTTTTATTTTTTCCGTCTGTGGGCCTGACCCCTCTACAGTCAGTCATACAGACGGAATACCAGTCAGTATTCTAATATTTTATTGTGCTGTCTCTGTGGCCGACCTTTTACAGTCGGCCACTTAGACGGCAATTTTGTCACATTGTCACGTCCTGTATTTGTTAGGGCGCTAATAACCCCGATGTTGACGCGCCCTAAAGCACAAACAACAACAACATCTTTGTGAGCCTGAAAGCCATTTACGTTCCATTGTAGTATGGGAGCCATCTCACCTATTCAACCTCACCCGCCCCGGTCGGGTGGGTCATCGTCCCGTGACTGCTGAGGAACGGAACCAGGTTCGTCCCACCAGCATTAAGTCGTCTTCATTATCTGAAGACGACTCTCGTTGCAAGGCCTCGGAGTGTTGCAGGCTTTTCTTCCTCCGAGGCCCTTTCCCCTTCTTCTCCTTTCCAGAGGGGGATCTGGGAGGAGAAGTTGGAGGGGATTTCACAAACAAGGTGGGGTCCGTGTGCTTAAATTTCGGACCCCTAACCTTCTGCACTGTTTGCCATCCGCTACTGGCAGATGACGTTGCCGTTACATCAACTGTTTCAGATGCAGTTTCTGCTCTGGGTACCGCTTCTGCTGTTGCAGAGGGACCCATTGCAGTAGCGGATGACTGTGCTTTTGCTGGTGGAAACCATTGAAACCTGCTGTCTTTGTGGTCGAGGATGCAGAGGTGTTGCTACCAACATCCACGGTCTTCGGTGTAATGACCTTGGTTACACTCGCGCCGCATTTGCATTGACATGAGCACGTTGTACTTGTGCCCATGTCTGCAAAGGACGTCTGTGTTGCAACACTCTCTTTCCTGACGGGAGTTGACAAGGTTTTGGCGAAGCTTGTAGCGAAGGCAGGGGGCGCAAGCGCCTTAAACCTCTTCTTCGCTTCGCCATAAGATAGTCGTTCCTTTGTTTTCAACTCCTGTACCTTCTTCTCTTCAAGATACACTCGACACTCCCTGCTCCAGGCTGGATGAGACCCAGAGCAGTGTACACACACCTGTGGGAGAGTACAATTTGTGCCTGGCTCATGTGCGCCCTTTCCACATTTTCCACAGGTGGGGTTGCCCTTACACGTCGCCGTCGTATGCCCGAAACGTTGGCACTTAAAACAGCGCATAGGTTCCGGGACATACGGACGGATATTCAAGTTCAAATAGCCAGCTTTTATGGCTTTGGGCAACGTTGGAGTGTCGAACGTCAGGACGAAGGTGGCTGTCTTCTCAAGACTGCCGTTAACCCTTCGTGTGATCTGACGAACCTCGACCACATGCTCTGTTGACCACTCCTTAAGGAGTTCCTCGGTAGTAACGTCAATTAGGTCGCGGCAGGTGACCACGCCTTTACTTGAGTTCAGGGTTTTGTGGAGTTCGCATTTCACTGCGAACTCACCGAGCTTCTCGCACTTAAGGAGGAGGACAGCCTGCTTGTTAGTAGATGTTTCTAACAGCAGGGTCCCGTTCCTCAGCTTTTTGACGGATTTTAGGGTACCCGCAATACCCTCAAGACCTTTTTGTATATAGAATGGAGAGATCCTTTTCAAAAGATCCCTCCACCCTACTCATTATGACGAAGGCATTGTCAACAATATAATCCTTCCTGTTACTCCCATTGTCATGAGGAGGGCTTTCAACCCTCGCCCGCTTACCACCACCTCTTTTCTGGGCGTTAGAGTGACATAACCCCTGCGGTTTGCCCAAGCCGCAGGAGGAGGGGTTAGGATTGGAATTAACACTCGTTTTGGTCCCACGAGTTCGGAGGAACTAAACGTCGAGTGACGTGGAGCCCCCGCATCACGCCACCAAGCCCAATACAACAGGGGTGCGGCAGGTGCCCCTGAGGTTGTACGCTAGCGGGTGGTTTGCCTCACCACCCATCCACCTCCTCGGCACGTTACTCACCTTGAGGTTGAGGGGTTTTTTATAGAGGTTTTTACCGTCCTCGCGATCCGGGCGATGAAGCCAAGATCCCCGTTCTCCTAGGCACACAACGTTCCACCGCCACGCCCTACGGTGGTCGTTGAAGCATGGTAGGAGTTTACGGTGTGGGAAACTTGCGGCGCTCACAAGTTTCCAGCTCGGGCACCGCGGGTTCGCCAAACCCGTACCTGGCACTTGCGTACCAGGCCCCTGCGGGGGGGGGGGGGGGGGTTAACCGATTGCGCCACGGAGGCTACTCTAAGGTGAATGTAGTTAAATGCACATTATCACCACATGATGTAAAACAGGCGCAGCAGATACTGCATGGTAAAAAAGAATTGTATAAAGAACCAAGAATTGACATCCTGAGAAAGAAAAAAGTATATCAGAAAACAATGATTTCTTTAAAAACCTACTTTCTAAAAAAGAAAAAAGTAAAGCAGAAAACAATAATTTCCTTAAAAACCTGCTTTCTAAAAAAGAAAAAAGTAAAGCAAAAACAATGATTTCCTCAAGAACCTGCTTTCTGAAAAATAAGAAACTGAGAAAGAAACCAATAATTTCCTCACTAATACATTACTTGCAGATGAAAAAAGTTAAGTTTAAAGAACAAAGTAATATTAAACCTGTGGTGTATGATGTTGGTCAGTTAGTTTTAGTACAAACACACTTTAAATCCTCTGCTGTTGACAAGAAAAAATTCATTTTTTGCATGAAAGACCATATGAGATTTTTAATAGGACCAATTTTAATTCACATACCTTGATTGTCCCAGGTAGTAAGACACTGAAAGGCAACTATCCTGTGACTGCACTTAAGCCTTTTCAGGAAATGAAGCATGTCCGATAGTTTAATGCTATAAAAATAATTTTCAAGGTCCAGGTACCTTTAACTAGTAACTATTCCCATCAAGTAATAGTTTTAATATTTATTGTTAATGACCACTTCTTATAAAACGAAGTAAAACATGTTAAATATTATTCCAAATATTTCCTCTTGGGGTTCTTTTCCGACACAAGGGTATGAAGAATTTAAAACTATAATCATTTTTTGGTCCAGGAACCTTTTTTCCTTGCAAGTACTGTAACTGCTTCCAGGTATCTACTCTGTTGTAAGAATAAATGTGTTATGAATTGAGAAGTAAAATATCATATAGAGAGGGTATAGCAGCACAGTCAAGACTCAGTTCCTGTAAATAAAGCCAGGGAGAGGTGTAGGCCCTCTTCTGCAGGATCAGTTAGGTACAGGATACAAGGTCACAAGTACTTTCAAACCAAGTGCAGCAATAGGTAACAGTAATAGAGGATATAGGTTAAAAATAAAAATCATGCATATGGATTGGGTGACTGTAAAGAGGTCACCCATCAGTCTTAAAACTGGACCGATCTGCCCAAAATTGGTTTCACCCGCCTCGGTTCGGGTGGGTCTTCGATCATTGCCTGCTGAGGAACGGGATCAGGCTCCTCCACCAGCATTTCTATTTCTTCTGGCTCGGAAGAGTCAGACGACTCCGACTCAGTTGACTCCTGGCAGTTCTTCTTCTGCTTCTGCTTCTTCTTCGCCCCATTCCCCTTCTTCTCCCTACTACTTGGTAGTCTGGGAGGGGACGAAGAGCGGTATTTCACAAAGTGAGTCGGGTCCGTCAGTCTAAACTTCGGGCCATGGATCTTCTGATTGCCTCCATTCTCACTTGTAGCAGTTGGCAATGCTACCACCGTGATAGCACATGGTGGTATTGGAGGTGGCGTTGTTTTCGCTATCAGTGCTGGTGGATCCTTCTTCGCTGCTGCTGGTGTGGTCGAGGACGCAGACGTGTTGCTACCAACGTCCGCGGTCTTAGATGTTGTGATCTTAGCGGATTTTGCACCGCATTTGCACTGACATGAGCACGTTGTGCTAGTGCTCATGTCTGCAACTGACGTCTGGGTAGCAACACTCTGCTTCCTGACGGGAGCTGAAGCCATCTTAGCAAAAGTAGTTCCGAAAATTGGAGCGGCGAGCGACTTGGCCTTCTTTTTAGCTTCCCCATAGGGAATCCGCTCTTTGGTCTTCAGCTCCTGTATCTTGCGCTCTTCAAGATACACTTGACACTCCCTACTCCAGGCAG
This sequence comes from Vandiemenella viatica, assembly GCA_031002005.1. Lineage (NCBI taxonomy): Eukaryota > Metazoa > Arthropoda > Insecta > Orthoptera > Morabidae > Vandiemenella > Vandiemenella viatica. The sequence continues at coordinate 13,826 of JARYHS010014940.1, forward strand.
GGTGCGACCCGGAGCAGTTGATGCACACCTGTGGGAGCGTGCAACTAACACCCGGCTCATGTGCGCCCTTCCCGCAATTACCACAGGTTGGTTTTCCTTTACATGACGCCGTCGTATGTCCGAACCGCTGACACTGGAAACAGCGCATCGGGTCCGGAACATACGGACGGACGTTCAAATTAATGTACCCTGCTTTGATGTTCTTTGGCAGTACTGGAGTGTCAAACGTCAGGACGAAGGTGGCAGTCTTTTCAATACTGCCATTTACCCTTCGAGTGATCTGACGTACCTCGACCACTTTCTGTTCCTTCCACTCCTCAACGAGTTCCTCGGTCCCTATGTCAACTAAGTCACGGCAGGTGACAACGCCTTTGCTGCTGTTAAGGGATTTGTGGAGTTCGCAGGTAACGGCGAACTCCCCGAGCTTCTCACAGTTCAGGAGTTGGGTAGCTTGCCTACTGGAAGTTGTTTCCAGCAGCAGCGTCCCGTTCCTCAGCTTTTTTATGGTATTTAGGGTCCCTACCAGACCCTCTAAACCCTTAGAAATATAAAAAGGTGAAACTTTTTCTAAAGATCCTTCCACTCGTTGCATAACTATAAAAGCATTCGCAAGCGAACAAACTTTTCTGTTACTATTACTTTCTGAAGAGGGGGGGCTATCAACCCTCACCCTCTTCTTAGAATTGGGTGTATTTTGATTATTCTGCGGCACACCCGTACTGCAGGGTTTTTTGTTTTTATTGTGAGGCTTAATTTTGGTCCCACGAGTAAAAACAATATAGAAGGAAATGGTAATACAACAGGGGTGCGCAGGTGCCCCTGAGGTTGCACGTTAGCGGGTGATTTCCCTCATCACTCATTCGCCTCCTCGGCACGTGGCTGACCTTGAGGTTGAGGGTTTTTTATAGAGGTTTGTACCATCCTCGCGATCCGGGCGATGAAGCCAAGATCCCCGTTCTCCTAGGCACACAACGTTCCACCGCCACGCCTTACGGTGGTCGCTGAAGCATGGTAGGAGCTTACGGTGTGGGAAACTTGCGGCGCTCACAAGTTTCCAGCTTGGGCACCGCGGGTTCGCCAAACCCGTACCAGGACCCCTGCGGGGCAAACTACACAAATTCTGGATGTAGAAAATACCCTTGGAGAAAAAAAAAAAAAAAAAAATATAGACAGTTGGAATGAGGTTATTGATAAAAGGCAGACTCTTTCAATCACATTGCCTGGTACTGCTAATATTGAGCAACCAACTTCATTGCAACTATCTGATGTTCACACTAAGTTTGAGGGAACATTAAGAAATAGTAAACCAATACAAATGACAATTGGTACCAAGGACTCCATTTTGCCACTAACACTTAGTACATATAATACAACCACATCTTTAGCAACCACTACTAGCTACATACCAGAAAATGATCCTTCCGAATCATCCAACAATGATCTTGTTGAATTATCCCAGGAGATTGCCAATAAGTGTAATGATTCTACAACAAGTGAAAATTTTGAAGTTTTTCTAAAGGGATGTGAACCACTTTTGACCACTATGCATACCCATGACAGTATAATGGATGTTGGGGAAATACAAAAACCAAACACCACCCCCCTAGTTTCACACATAGGAGTCACAGCGGTAAAACTTACTGATAATGGGTCTAAGGTGAATGTAGTTAAATGCACATTATCACCACATGATGTAAAACAGGCGCAGCAGATACTGCATGGTAAAAAAGAAGCATTGTATAAAGAACCAAGAATTGACATCCTGAGAAAGAAAAAAGTATATCAGAAAACAATGATTTCTTTAAAAACCTACTTCTAAAAAAGAAAAAAGTAAAGCAGAAAACAATAATTTCCTTAAAAACCTGCTTTCTAAAAGAGAAAAAAGTAAAGCAAAACACAATGATTTCCTCAAGAACCTGCTTTCTGAAAAATAAGAAAGTGAGAAAGAAACCAATAATTTCCTCACTAATACATTACTTGCAGATGAAAAAAGTTAAGTTTAAAGAACAAAGTAATATTAAACCTATGGTGTATGATGTTGGTCAGTTAGTTTTAGTACAAACACACTTTAAATCCTCTGCTGTTGACAAGGAAATATAAAAAAAAAAAAAAAAATTCATTTTTTGCATGAAAGACCATATGAGATTTTTAATAGGACCAATTTTAATTCACATACCTTGATTGTCCCAGGTAGTAAGACACTGAAAGGCAACTATCCTGTGACTGCACTTAAGCCTTTTCAGGAAATGAAGCATGTCCGATAGTTTAATGCTATAAAAATAATTTTCAAGGTCCAGGTACCTTTAACTAGTAACTATTCCCATCAAGTAATAGTTTTAATATTTATTGTTAATGACCACTTCTTATAAAACGAAGTAAAACATGTTAAATATTATTCCAAATATTTCCTCTTGGGGTTCTTTTCCGACACAAGGGTATGAAGAATTTAAAACTATAATCATTTTTTGGTCCAGGCACCTTTTTTCCCTTGCAAGTACTGTAACTGCTTCCAGGTATCTACTCTGTTGTAAGAAATGTGTTATGAATTGAGAAGTAAAATATCATATAGAGAGGGTATAGCAGCACAGTCAAGACTCAGTTCCTGTAAATAAAGCCAGGGAGAGGTGTAGGCCCTCTTCTGCAGGATCAGTTAGGTACAGGATACAAGGTCACAAGTACTTTCAAACCAAGTGCAGCAATAGGTAACATAATAGAGGATATAGGTTAAAAATAAAAATCATGCATATGGATTGGGTGACTGTAAAGAGGTCACCCATCAGTCTTAAAACTGGACCGATCTGCCCAAAATTGGTTTCACCCGCCTCGGTTCGGGTGGGTCTTCGATCATTGCCTGCTGAGGAACGGGATCAGGCTCCTCCACCAGCATTTCTATTTCTTCTGGCTCGGAAGAGTCAGACGACTCCGACTCAGTTGACTCCTGGCAGTTCTTCTTCTGCTTCTGCTTCTTCTTCGCCCCATTCCCCTTCTTCTCCCTACTACTTGGTAGTCTGGGAGGGGACGAAGAGCGGTATTTCACAAAGTGAGTCGGGTCCGTCAGTCTAAACTTCGGGCCATGGATCTTCTGATTGCCTCCATTCTCACTTGTAGCAGTTGGCAATGCTACCACCGTGATAGCACATGGTGGTATTGGAGGTGGCGTTGTTTTCGCTATCAGTGCTGGTGGATCCTTCTTCGCTGCTGCTGGTGTGGTCGAGGACGCAGACGTGTTGCTACCAACGTCCGCGGTCTTAGATGTTGTGATCTTAGCGGATTTTGCACCGCATTTGCACTGACATGAGCACGTTGTGCTAGTGCTCATGTCTGCAACTGACGTCTGGGTAGCAACACTCTGCTTCCTGACGGGAGCTGAAGCCATCTTAGCAAAAGTAGTTCCGAAAATTGGAGCGGCGAGCGACTTGGCCTTCTTTTTAGCTTCCCCATAGGGAATCCGCTCTTTGGTCTTCAGCTCCTGTATCTTGCGCTCTTCAAGATACACTTGACACTCCCTACTCCAGGCAGGGTGCGACCCGGAGCAGTTGATGCACACCTGTGGGAGCGTGCAACTAACACCCGGCTCATGTGCGCCCTTCCCGCAATTACCACAGGTTGGTTTTCCTTTACATGACGCCGTCGTATGTCCGAACCGCTGACACTGGAAACAGCGCATCGGGTCCGGAACATACGGACGGACGTTCAAATTAATGTACCCTGCTTTGATGTTCTTTGGCAGTACTGGAGTGTCAAACGTCAGGACGAAGGTGGCAGTCTTTTCAATACTGCCATTTACCCTTCGAGTGATCTGACGTACCTCGACCACTTTCTGTTCCTTCCACTCCTCAACGAGTTCCTCGGTCCCTATGTCAACTAAGTCACGGCAGGTGACAACGCCTTTGCTGCTGTTAAGGGATTTGTGGAGTTCGCAGGTAACGGCGAACTCCCCGAGCTTCTCACAGTTCAGGAGTTGGGTAGCTTGCCTACTGGAAGTTGTTTCCAGCAGCAGCGTCCCGTTCCTCAGCTTTTTTATGGTATTTAGGGTCCCTACCAGACCCTCTAAACCCTTAGAAATATAAAAAGGTGAAACTTTTTCTAAAGATCCTTCCACTCGTTGCATAACTATAAAAGCATTCGCAAGCGAACAAACTTTTCTGTTACTATTACTTTCTGAAGAGGGGGGGCTATCAACCCTCACCCTCTTCTTAGAATTGGGTGTATTTTGATTATTCTGCGGCACACCCGTACTGCAGGGTTTTTTGTTTTTATTGTGAGGCTTAATTTTGGTCCCACGAGTAAAAACAATATAGAAGGAAATGGTAATACAACAGGGGTGCGCAGGTGCCCCTGAGGTTGCACGTTAGCGGGTGATTTCCCTCATCACTCATTCGCCTCCTCGGCACGTGGCTGACCTTGAGGTTGAGGGTTTTTTATAGAGGTTTGTACCATCCTCGCGATCCGGGCGATGAAGCCAAGATCCCCGTTCTCCTAGGCACACAACGTTCCACCGCCACGCCTTACGGTGGTCGCTGAAGCATGGTAGGAGCTTACGGTGTGGGAAACTTGCGGCGCTCACAAGTTTCCAGCTTGGGCACCGCGGGTTCGCCAAACCCGTACCAGGCCCCTGCGGGGCAAACTACACAAATTCTGGATGTAGAAAATACCCTTGGAGAAAAAAAAAAAAAAAAAAAAAAAAATATAGACAGTTGGAATGAGGTTATTGATAAAAGGCAGACTCTTTCAATCACATTGCCTGGTACTGCTAATATTGAGCAACCAATTTCATTGCAACTATCTGATGTTCACACTAAGTTTGAGGGAACATTAAGAAATAGTAAACCAATACAAATGACAATTAGTACCAAGGACTCCATTTTGCCACAAACACTTAGTACATATAATACAACCACAACTTTAGCAACCACTACTAGCTACATACCAGAAAATGATCCTTCCGAATCATCCAACAATGATCTTGTTGAATTATCCCAGGAGATTGACAATAAGTGTAATGATTCTACAACAAGTGAAAATTTTGAAGTTTTTCTAAAGGGATGTGAACCACTTTTGACCACTATGCATACCCATGACAGTATAATGGATGTTGGGGAAATACAAAAACCAAACACCACCCCCCTAGTTTCACACATAGGAGTCACAGCGGTAAAACTTACTGATAATGGGTCTAAGGTGAATGTAGTTAAATGCACATTATCACCACATGATGTAAAACAGGCGCAGCAGATACTGCATGGTAAAAAAGAATTGTATAAAGAACCAAGAATTGACATCCTGAGAAAGAAAAAAGTATATCAGAAAACAATGATTTCTTTAAAAACCTACTTTCTAAAAAAGAAAAAAGTAAAGCAGAAAACAATAATTTCCTTAAAAACCTGCTTTCTAAAAAGAAAAAAGTAAAGCAAAACACAATGATTTCCTCAAGAACCTGCTTTCTGAAAAATAAGAAAGTGAGAAAGAAACCAATAATTTCCTCACTAATACATTACTTGCAGATGAAAAAAGTTAAGTTTAAAGAACAAAGTAATATTAAACCTATGGTGTATGATGTTGGTCAGTTAGTTTTAGTACAAACACACTTTAAATCCTCTGCTGTTGACAAGAAAAAATTCATTTTTTGCATGAAAGACCATATGAGATTTTTAATAGGACCAATTTTAATTCACATACCTTGATTGTCCCAGGTAGTAAGACACTGAAAGGCAACTATCCTGTGACTGCACTTAAGCCTTTTCAGGAAATGAAGCATGTCCGATAGTTTAATGCTATAAAAATAATTTTCAAGGTCCAGGTACCTTTAACTAGTAACTATTCCCATCAAGTAATAGTTTTAATATTTATTGTTAATGACCACTTCTTATAAAACGAAGTAAAACATGTTAAATATTATTCCAAATATTTCCTCTTGGGGTTCTTTTCCGACACAAGGGTATGAAGAATTTAAAACTATAATCATTTTTTGGTCCAGGCACCTTTTTTCCTTGCAAGTACTGTAACTGCTTCCAGGTATCTACTCTGTTGTAAGAAATGTGTTATGAACTGAGAAGTAAAATATCATATAGAGAGGGTATAGCAGCACAGTCAAGACTCAGTTCCTGTAAATAAAGCCACTATCTAGGCATTGCCTTTAAATGATACCGAAAGGTTCGGGATTTGGTTAACACAGACATAGCTGAGGTCCAGGTAGAACCTATAAATGACTCTGTTGGTACCTCTCATAGCCTATATGTGAATATATTCAAGATGAAGTAGAGTGGAGAGAAGTTATTACTTATGGGGAGAATATAATGTAATGTATTGAAGAAATAAAATAAAAATGAAGCATGTCCAATAGTTTAATGCTATAGAAATAATTTTTTGGTCCAGGTACCCTTTTCCTTACGGAGTAACTACTTCCAAGTAACTAATCTATTGTTACAAAACATATACAAATGTGGTTGAAACGGACAGTAGAAACTCTTATATTCATGGGAAAATAATTAATAATTTTTATTTTTGCCCAAAAAGATTGCCGGTTTTGTTACCTGATCAATAGTTTTAAAAGAAATGAAACTCCTTAGATCAGAAAGTGTAGCTTTGACTTGGAAAGATGTAGTCAGTTACATTTTACTTTGATGTCATGGTAATGTGATTTTAAGCTAGAATGCTGTATGTATGTATGTTTACATTACTAGATATTTCAAGACAATACCGCGACAGGACTTGCATTTGTGTGATGTTAAGCTAGAATGCTGTATGTATGTATGTTTTCATTATTAGATATTTCAAGACAATACATGTTTTTTTTTAGTTCATTTCATTATGTTGTTAGTATTACGAAGAGAATGTTTTGTAAAAAATTCCACTAGGAACAGAGGAAAGAGTATCACTGGATGCAAGGTTATTTTTATAAGTTTACCAATGTCTTCTAAGCAAAGACATGGTGAACTAGAGGAGGCATGTGACAGAACAGAAACATTTCATAAGAAAACCATATTTTTATGCCATGAAATTAAACAAAAATTGATATATTTACTCCTATAGCAAGGAAATGTAAGTTGCCATGGCGATAAGAAAATCAAGAGATAGCTGGAGGTTAGCGACGTAAAGACCGAACGGTTGCTTTGAAACCATTTCACTGCTGAAGAACCGTGCATTCTTCGAATACTCTAAGTCCGATGTAGTTCCTAGAGGAATAGGAGTTGTGAACAATAAATGTAAATCTGTTAAAAGCGTAAGAACTGAGTTATTTATAATTGTAAAACAGGCGCGCGACATGTTATATTAATTCTTGATTTTATAAACATATTTGTATCCATTTGAGTAATAGTCAACCTTAAAATTATCTTGTAAAATAATGTGTATATCTGTACAGTGTTTTTACAATGTCCTGATAATTTGTATAAATAGCTGATGGTTGTATAGTGCCATTTGGCGCTTCAGCCCAAATAAAATAAAAAAATAGGTCTGTGAATTGTTTACTGCACATGTCTTTACTTATGTAATTTACAAAGTAATCTTGCTCCCTCAGTCATAAATGACTAATAATTAAATTAAAAAAGAATAAAAGGAGGCGTATATATATATATATATATATACTTAACTTAGTCCACAACCCGAAGGTTGGTTGGATCCTCCAGAAGGAGGCATACTAAGCCATTGTGTCAGAGGTAGGACGGCCAGTTCCTTTCCTCTGGGACCTACAGTTTAACGTGGAATCCGAACCACGGAACGTCCTGGCATAGCTCATATGTGTGACGTCCCACTTTGGGCAATGTGGGTAATCAGCCGTGAGGCTAAGCCTGACTGATTCGTCCGTCAGGATAGTCAGAGTGGAGGCCGGAGGTATTATTCTTAAGTTACTTACTTGCCAGGAATTCCTCGTTGTCCAGGATCTCTGCCCGTTCTCTCGGCTGCTGTTATTCTAGTTAGCTTAGATAGCTGACAGATGGTTCTGACACCAAATACCAAGAGAAGGGCTGGTTCTAAGTTAAATGATAAGGCGCGTTGGGCTGGCACCTTGATTTATTCCAGTGAGTAGATACATGCAGTAGACGCCTCTGGCAAGAGTCCACGGAATAACTGAACAGTAACTTACAGTAATGGCATTGAAGATCTTGGCTGGAAGCTGAGGGCGGGCTGGCTAGCGGGCGGCAGAGTGTCGAAGTCGCGACCCGGGCTTCCGGCGTCTGGCGCAGATTCGGCGTGGTTCCAACAGCTAAGGGCGAGGCATGATTTGCCGGCCTTAATATAGGAGCGAATCTGTCGACTGTGCAGGAGGTCACCAGCGGTCACTTGCCAGCCGCTGTACGGCGGCCGAAGCTGCCCTACTTCAGCGGTCGGTAACCTGGTGCTGAATATGACATTCTCTCGAACGTTCTGGCGAGCGCTACGCTTGAGTAACGTTCGACTGTAAGCTCGCCCTGCCGCCAATGACTTACTTAATTCTTTTATTACTAATTCCCTATTATTCAAAAGCGCCCTTTACACTCACTCCCTCCCCCAAGCCAGCTTTTGTCCCCAAAAGCTTCCTTAATTATTAAGTGTACTGACTTCGGCATTAAAATTTATATCGTGGACTTTTGCCTTTGGCTCACAAAATTATACAACATTTTAGCAATGATTTCATATCTTGTGATGATACGTCGTCCGGTCCCTGTGGTAAACAACCAATATTAGTTCAGACTATAAAATGAACACCTTACAATTACTTGGAGATGGTACAATTATTGTACATTCACAGTGGTGCCCTTTACTGACTTCTGCACTAGTGGAGCTAGGCAGTGACATTACAATTTGTGAAGCTGTAGGCATTACTGGTTCTGTATTATAGCTTCTTAATTTCTTAGTGTAACGACGATAAACATATAATATCAATATAATTACAAATGAGGCTGTTACAGTTGTAGTTAAACTTACAGTAGTAACAATGGTCTTATGTCTCGCTTGTACATGCATCTGTGTTTCAACCGTTGCTAACATGTGATTATATTTTAATTGCATCCTGGGATTGCTGCAAGTGTTTTTGTTAGTTCAGCTGTTAGTATTGTGTTATCTGTTAAATTTAACTCGGTTAACTTCTGGCTATGGTATATGCTCTTGTTAAAGGACTGGTAATAAATAATTTGGAAAGGTCAAATTGGCGTGAATTATCGTACTGTGAGTAACGGGTATGATAAAGTCTTTCTCCTGTAAATTGGCAGTGGGCTGCATGCTCTATGACTCCAGATCCAGAAAGTATTATTTTGCTATCGGTTTGATTCGCGTGATCATTCCAACATGTAGCCAGAACGTTATGTGGCCGTGGCATGGTGAATAGCCAGTTATCATGCATGGCAACTAAGAATGGACGGTCTAACATAGTTATTTCACGTTGGCAGGTATTAGGAAAACTATTAGATAGGAACATAGAAGTTTCACAGCTCGGCAAGCTTGTGTCATGCAAAATGAATAATGGGCAAATGGTAATGACTGACTCCTTGCATTTGCTAAGTTCGTTTTTATTTATTACAGCGTAAGATTTTTGGTTTTTGCTGAGTAACAGAAGATCGTGGGTTTTTCCAACGTATGTAATGACCTGTCTGTGTCCAGTGTACGGGAAAGGTATGAATGGAATAACGAGTCAGCATTGAATCAGCAGTTGCTATGGGCACATCGATTACAATCCTCAAGTTTGTCCCCATCAAAACTACGTCAACTGTACAAATTTGGTAGAAATGATAGATGTTTTCCAGGTTGCAGGGGAATATCATGTAGTGCCGACTTGTAGCTGTCTTTGAATTAACTGTAATGCTGTAAAAAGGACCTTTGGACTTAAAAGGACATCACTGAGTCTGCCATTAGTGGCCTGTAAGAGGGCAATTCTCAGCCTAGTCAATTCTGTTCTGGTGTTAGTAATGGCTAGGACCAACTGTTGCAACACTTGCGTGCTGTACAATTGTTGCACGAACATTTTTTCTAATTCCTTAAGGTTTTGCTTAAAGGTAGCTTGCAATTCCGAAACCTTGTCCATGAAGGTGTGGGCTAATCTAGTTATAACAACTGTGTGGTTTGTTATGGCATCTTCGAGGTTTTTTGTCATTAGGACCTGCTTAGCCGCGTTGATTTGAAGATCATCTGTAGATTGTTCGAGACTATCTAATCTCGAGCTAAGATGTTTATAATCTTGCTCGTTTAGCGTTCCAAAAAAATTTTTTTAGGATGGAGCCTCCGAAATCAAAATAAGCCCTTTTTGGCCTCGTATTCTTTTTTAGGGAGCAAGTCAACAAGATTTTGGAACTCTTCACCGAGGGATGTATATAAGACTTTTAGACTAGCTGCCATTGTACGGGTTATATCATCATCAAAAGAAGGGGAATTGGTGGAAAACCGATTCTAATGAATTGAAAATTTCTTGTAGTTGTAAACTATGATTACGAATTTCCTCAAAATCAAATTGTGCAACAAGGGTCCAATGGAAATTTGAAGTCACCAGATCGGTCTCTTTAGCGAATACCACTCCGTTAGTAAGGGATGTAACCTTAAACATACTGATAGACGGGACGACTACAAGTAAAATTAATAAAGATATAACTGCTAAATTGCTACTTTTCATGATACCCATTTTAGATTGTTTACTAAAATTACTGGATGCGTTTATCAGATTTTATGCAATTAAACAATTTCCTATAATTGTGCCAACCCTTATTATTCTATTATTACAGTAATTTCCACTAACTTTTACTATTAGGCTATATTTTAAGTTTCGTTTTATTTTACTACTCTCTATAATAACTTTAGATCCCCTATTAGTTTTTTAATAACTACTGTTCCTCTATGCTTAAAAGAAAAATACAGTTACAATACTTATTCTCTCGTCGCGTCGGTGCCCGCACAGCTCGACCTTGCGATCTCAGCGTTACGGCGCGCTGTCGTGTCAGCGTATGTCAGCAATGTTTACGCGCGCCGCGCCGTCTGGCCTGAGGAACAATTTTTCCAGCGATAGTATTGCACAATTACACTATAATTATAGTAACATGGAGGAGCAAAGCTCGTCCGCACGTCATGACCGCACCCAGTTGAACATGACTGGATCTAAACATTGGGACATACTATTAGACATAAGAATACAGATTATGGCGTCCCTCCAGGCTGAGGTCCGCGGTTCTAGCCGCACGCCCTGGCCCCGCTGGCAGCAACCTTCCGCGAGCTGGAAATAAGCATAGTTATAATAGGAACATACCATATTACAAGGATGATTACTTATTTTTACTTCTTAATTGGTAGGGGTGACTAGAACTGTTATTGCTAGAGGTCTGCTGTTTTGATCGTCCGCCTCGTTTAGCGGGTGGGGTTTGGTTTCCCGCTGAGCTATTAATCTGCATTGTAGAGTTATTTCTTAGGTTGTAGGGGGTGTTTTTGGCTCTATTAGTTTGAGGGTTTGCTGGAGGTGTCTGTTTGACTTGAGTGGATAGATCTTGCGGTGGGTTACCCGCCGAACCTTACGACACTGTGGCCGACTTACGCCAGATATACGGTTTCACCGCGGTTCTTGTGAACTATTAATTCTCTGTCGGGGAGTTTTCAATTTTAAGTTAACATTTGACGTGCGTCTAATAACCTCGTGCGGGCCTGACCACGTCACATTGAATTTTGAGCACGTGCCCTTTTTCCTAAAAGGTTTATTCAGCATGACATATGACCCGATAGGTATTTCCTGTGGCTTCGCCCGCTTATTATACTGTCTGGCTTGCGTTTCAAAAGCTCGGGTGTTGTTCTTCCGGACAGCGTTCCAGATTCGTTTCAATTTATGGGCCAAGCTTCGTACTTCTGGGCTAGTGATCTCTTTGGAAATTGGGAAGATTGCAAATGGTGAATTCATCTCGTGGCCGTACAAAATCTCGAACGGTGTGTGGTTGGTCGACGCGTGAATACGGCAATTATAGGCCGAAACGACATAGGGAAGAATTGTGGTCCAGTTTGTCTGTGATTTATTCATGTAACAGCTAAGTGCCTTTGTAATAGTCCTGTGGACGCGCTCCGCCCCTCCCATTGGTAGAAGGCCGCAGAGGCGACGTATTAAGCTTTTCTATGCTCAATAATTTACAGACTTGGGTAAACAGAGAGGACATAAAATTGCTTCCGCGATCCGAGATAATAATTTTCGGAATTCCAAATTTTAGGACCCAATTAACAACAAAAGCATTTGCCACACTCTCAGCGAGTTGGTCTTTTAGGGGTGCCATAACCAGGTATCGAGAAAATGCGTCGATTATTGTTAGGATAAAATTGTGGCCATCATCGCTCCTCGTGAACGGGCCCAGGACATCCAAATGTACTCTCTGGAAGGGTTCGGTGGTCTCAGGCAAGGGTTGTAATTTTCTCGATTTTTTGTTTCACCTGCGCGAGCATTACAGATGTGACAACTCTGTACATAATCTTTAACATCCCGCTTTCGTGAAGGCCACCAGTATTGTTTGGCAATGATTCGGTTGGTCGATTTAAAACCACAGTGACTTCCAAATACCGTGTCATGATGTAAACTTCATTACGGTCTCGCGCAGCGACTTCGGTACGGCGACCCGCTCCCCTTGCCGCGTCAGCCTGTAGAGGACACTGTCCCGCACGACAAAGCGCTGATGCTTCCGCCAGCGTTCGCATTCCATATCTTTGGATTGCTCGATCGGCAGTTGCGCTAAAGTAGGTTGTTGCGCTTCCAATACCCTTTACCTTCCGACTTTAAACTATCAGCGTTGGCCCAAATCCTTCCCCCGACGATATGTGACGGTATATAGTCGTATTCCGACAAAAGTAGAGCCCAGCGCATCAGCCGGCTCGAGGGGTCTTTAAGATTTAACAACCATCTCAACGAGGAGTGATCGGTAACGACTTCGAAGTTCCTACCCCATAAATAGCACTTAAAATACTTGATTCCCCACACTAAAGCCAAGAGTTCTCGTTCCATTGTGTGGAAATTCCGTTCTGTGGGGCTTAACTGCCGAGATGCGAAGGCTATTGGTCTTTCCTGACCATTAACCCTTTGAGCCAAAAACTGCGCCAATCGCAAAATCGGATGCGTCCGAGATTAACACAAATTTTTTCCTTGAAATTTGGAAAACAAAGTAGTGGCCGCGTGGTTTAAAATTTCTTTCAATGTGTCCATGGCCCGTGTACACTCTTCGGAACCATTCAAACTTGACACCTTTACATAGCAAAAGGGTTAGTGGCTTAGCAATTTGTTGCGTAATCCTTGATGAATTTACGATAGGTAGTTTGCGAAGCCCCAGGAACGATTGTAATTCTGTTACATTTGTAGGGGTTGGAAATTCCTTTACCGCTGAGACTAGTCTAGGGTGTGGTCTCACCCCTTCCCTAGAAATCACGTGTCCGAGGTACTCAATTTCTGGCAACACGAAATGACATTTTTTAAAGGATAAGGTTAAGTTTGCTTTGCGTAATCTCTCTAGTACATTCTTTAGGTGTTCCAAATGCTCTTCAAACGTCTTAGAGTAATTATTATATCGTCTAGATAGACTAGAGCGGCATTATGTTTAATTCCGCGTAAAAGAGTGTCCAGTAAGCGCTGGCACTTGAAGGGTGCGTTTCTTAGGCCAAACGCCATTTTTTTGTACTCATAATGGCCGCCAGGGACTGAAAATCCGGTCTTAGGCACGTCCCTTTTGCTACCGGGACTGGTGATAACCCGAACTTTAAATCCAATGTAGAGAAGTACTGACAGTTCCCTAAATAGTCTACAGTCCTCTGAAATGTTAGGGAGTGGATATATATCAGGTGTGGTAACCTTATTCAACTTCCGATAATCTACGCAAAAGCGATATTTTGTTTCTCCGTCCGCGCCTAGTTTACAGACGATTATCGCAGGGGGCTGACACGGGGAAAGGGACTCTTGAATTATGCCATCTTTTAGCTGTTGCTGAATCAATTCGTCTAGGATTTTCCTTTGATGGAAGGGAACTTTATAGGGCCTACAATAAATCGGGGGTGCGTCACCTGTGGGGATCCTATGTTCAACTAAATGGGTCGTAGAGAGACCACTCTAGGTACAAACAACGTTACATATTGCTCTAATAACTCTTTCATTTTCACTTGTTGCTCCGGAGGGAGGTGCGCCACTTTACTATCAAAATCGACTTTGGGTTCTGCCATACTAGCCCTAACTTGTTTAACATCGTTAGCAAGTGGCATGCCTTCAAAATGAGGACTATCTTGGTTCAAATCTTCGTTTCTCACAATAGATACACGTGCTATTACACAATTCCGCGGAATCTCTACTTCACAAGTGTTAAAATTCTCAAGAATGACTGGAATGCATTTCTCTCCATTATAGCGTTCTACATCACAAATACATCTCTTCACATAAACTCTCCTCGGGTCCAAAAAATCATTTACAGGTAGAGAATCAACCATAAGGACTGATTCCGGTTCTGCATCCATCTCCTTGGACAATGGAATATACAGAACTTTGCCTGTCGAGCCTGGGATAGTACATGCAATGTTGGACCTTACTAGTGACTGTTGTACTCGTTCTGTGGGGCTAAATACGTCTATTTTTCCCCGCGAGCACGAATTTGAGTCTTTGAGCGCAAGGTAGAGGTTTTCACCGAAGTGATCCCTTAAACTGACCGAACACTCAGCAACGTCCAAAATTGCCTTGTATTGTTTTAAAAAATCCATTCCCAGAACTCCCTCGTATTTGAGACCCAAGTCTGGAACGACATACATAGTTGCTAAAAATTTCCCTTTACCAATACTTAATTTTACATCTTTAACTCCAAGAACAGGGATTTCTTTACCGGGATCTAAACCCGTGATCCTACAGTTTGGCGGGCTCAATCCTTTCTTCCCGCATACATTTACATTTAATAGAGAACAGTGGGCCCCAGAATCGATCAGCATCTGACAACACTTACCTTGTATGTACACTGTTAAAACTAAATCTGAATTAGTGACCCCTGAAAATTCCTGTTTACATGCGACAGGAACATTTTTCACCGGCAGGGGTGACGCACCGGGGTCGCTTTGGCCACCCGAAACTAGTTTTCCTGTTGATTTGCATTGTTGCGAGTTGTACTACCCTCCTTAGTTTCCTTAGAATCCGCTCCCTTACTGCAATTGTCATCAGAGTGGTTTTTAAAACTCCTATTCCTATCCCAATTACCTTCTGAATATTTACTTCTCCTATCATTTCGAAATCCATTATTGTGGCTATTGCTACCCCCATTTCCTCTGCAACAGTTGGGACAAGGCGACGCATTTTTGGAAAAACCCCCTCTCCCTTGACTACCCGTGGGTCTGTTTGAATTTTTATTAGGATTTTTCCCTCTATTGGCAGGGTTTTTGAAACATTCACTTTGCTTGTGGCCCAAAATTCCACAGAAAAAACATTGAATTCCCTTTTTTACATGAAATACCGACTTGACAGGCCTGGGTCTGTCTTCTGGTGGTGGTTTACTCTTAACCTGCTCGTATAGTAAGGCTAATTCGACTGCATCATTGAAAGTCTGGGGTCTTTTCAAGGAAACAAATTCACACAGATCCCTGGACACCCCTGACAAGAAGATGTCAAGCAATCTTTGATCACTTTCATAGGAGATAGCTAGATCATGCTCAGGTTCCCCTGTTAATTCATAAGTTAGGCTATTTACAAGTTTTAACCTATCCACAAAATTTTCAATACTTTCCCCACTCTCGCGCCTCATGTTTCTTAATTTTTCGCGGTAGAATCGAGCGCTAACCCTAGGCTCAAACCTCTTAATAATTTCATCTCTAAGTCCTTCGAAGGTGACAGAAGCCTTACAATTTTCATCGTATTGAACGTGACGATATGCTGCCCCTTCCAATTTACTAATCAAAATTCTCATTCTGACCTCTGTGGGTAACTCTACAAGGTCAAATACGTTTTGTAACTTCCCAGAAAGAGTCTGATATTTTCCCCGGGGGACCCCGCGAAGGTGTTACCATGGGCCAAAAGCGTAGTGGCTAATTGCAAATTTTTTACGTCCTCCCTAGGCATGGTAGTTTGGGTTGCAAGATTTTGTACCCTTTGGTTTAAATCTTCTACCGCCTCCTGAACGGTTACGGTGGTAGTTTTATCGTTTGGCATGACGTAAAGGACGAACCTTACTCACCAATTGTTGCACCGGCGACGAAGAGACGAGTCGAGGGGGCGTGCCGCGGCGTCGATGACAGGAGAGGCGTAACGGAGAGGCGTGACCCTGCTCGGATGGAAGGCTAACTCGGAATGGTTGCGGCTGGTACTGCAGGCGGCGAGCAGGCAGGCAGGCAGGCTGAGGTTCCGTCACGCGCCGCTGCTAGGCTGGAGCGTTGTTACCGGCCGTCGTCAAGGATACTGCAAAGTAGCGTTGCGTAAAGACACCCGCCGTACGACGAATAAATCCGCCCGATATTTCCGTCCGATATTCCCGCCAGCCAGCCCTTAATTAATTACCTTCCCGGCCTTTCTTATAATGAAGTATTTTCAACAGTTTTGCCACTCTGCATGCCCTTACAAATTTCTTGAGGGTTACTGTGGGCAAATGGAATTGCTCACCTTTTCTTCCGGTTGCCGATTCCTTAGTTCGACTCCCAGCTTCTGATCACCAGTTTGTGACGTCCCACTTTGGGCAATGTGGGTAATCAGCCGGAGGCTAAGCCTGACTGATTCGTCCGTCAGGATAGTCAGAGTGGAGGCCGGAGGTATTATTCTTAAGTTACTTACTTGCCAGGAATTCTCGTTGTCCAGGATCTCTGCCGTTCTCTCGGCTGCTGTTATTCTAGTTAGCTTAGATAGCTGACAGATGGTTCTGACACCAAATACCAAGAGAAGGGCTGGTTCTAAGTTAAATGATAAGGCGCGTTGGGCTGGCACCTTGATTTATTCCAGTGAGTAGATACATGCAGTAGACGCCTCTGGCAAGAGTCCACGGAATAACTGAACAGTAACTTACAGTAATGGCATTGAAGATCTTGGCTGGAAGCTGAGGGCGGGCTGGCTAGCGGGCGGCAGAGTGTCGAAGTCGCGACCCGGGCTTCCGGCGTCTGGCGCAGATTCGGCGTGGTTCCAACAGCTAAGGGCGAGGCATGATTTGCCGGCCTTAATATAGGAGCGAATCTGTCGACTGTGCAGGAGGTCACCAGCGGTCACTTGCCAGCCGCTGTACGGCGGCCGAAGCTGCCCTACTTCAGCGGTCGGTAACCTGGTGCTGAATATGACATTCTCTCGAACGTTCTGGCGAGCGCTACGCTTGAGTAACGTTCGACTGTAAGCTCGCCCTGCGCCAATGACTTACTTAATTCTTTTATTACTAATTCCCTATTATTCAAAAGCGCCCTTTACATATGATTAAAAACAACTCTCAAAATTCCTGCGCCTGTCGGGATTCGTGCCCGGGGCAGTAGCAGCGAACGTTTTGAAAGCAAGTGCTTAGGCACTGTTGTACACACTTGTATACAAAATCGAGCAATTCTTGTATCCAGACAATGTCTATAAGAAATCGAGCGATTATATATAAACAATCGGGAGATAAATTCATGTCTATAGACATACGTTTCAAACAAAATCGCAAAACTTTGGTATCCCATTCGACATGGGAGACATGAGACAGTTGTTAGAGAATGTCGAGCAATATTTCGTAGAGTGGACGTTTCGGTAGACTTTGTCGTCAGTTATTGTCGGTGATATCTGGAAAAGATTTGTTTCATTTTCTTTATTTTTGTTTTTTACTATCAAGATGTAGCCTACGTAGAAAGTGTTATCGTTAATAGAATATTTTCAGTTCACATCTTGTTTGTGAGAAGTGACTAATCCCCAGTATTAAAATCGAACCAAGAAGAAAATACTTATTAAAGAGCTGCCAAAAAGATATGCAGTGTCGTAGGCGATGTAGGAAAAAAATCCAAAGTTTGAAAACAGCTTTTTATCGGGAGCGTAAAAAAATAAATCAGGTGAAGAAGGGTGGAATTACTCCTGTAAAGAATGCTTGGTTCGCATACGAACAATTGTTATTTCTACTGCAAGGTTTAGAATCAAGGGGTAGCAGAAGCACAGACTGCGATGAAGACGAAAATAGTGAATCAGGAAGTATGAAGGCATTGTAAATACATTTAAAAACTTTTTAAATTAATTTTTATGCTTGGGTATGGAACAGAAAGCAATGTTATTAAAATACAGATGATTTTATTAATAAAAACAACCTACTAACAAAAAATATTATTATGTGGTGTTAGTAAAAAATTTCACATCTCCTCCAACGTTTCATTTATCGCTTATTTTCATTGTCCATAGTTAGAACTTCTCAAGTAATGATACCAACAAAGTCAGCCATATTTAGCAACTAACGAGCAACAAGGCATTCTAGACTGTCTTTATATATTGTCTATACACATATCTATAAACAGTTCCTAACATGGCTATAGACGATCGCTAGATTTTATATACAAGTGTGTAATTGGCCTAAAAATTTCGTATTTTGATAAAGTTTTGTTTTTTAAGTTTACCTAAATAGGGGTCTAGCCTGCAAAAACACGATTCTACACAAAATCAGCAAATCTTGATTTGGTATCTCGGAAACGGCTCTAACGCCATCTCGTAGACGTTTCAGGTACCAGTAAGCCTACTAATGTTAATTAAGTTCTCTTTGGGTTGTTTACGGTAACGACGCTTGTTTATTACGCTCGTATTTAAATAACATTTTTTTGATTAAAAACTATCTTGTGATTAGGGAGAGTGTGTTGAAAGCTGCATTTTAGTGATTAATTAGTGTTAATTCCATTTCTTAACCGCTTCGGTGTGTGGCGTCAAGCGGCATGGCAGAGGTTAGCGGAGGAGCCGCTATGCAAAGAGATGAGGTAAGTGTGGATACATTCGTATACCAGAATGAGCAAGATATGTCAGAGCCTGTTAAGAAGAAATATGGTAATAACAATGACAGTGAGGACGATGAGAAACATAAAGTAAAAAAGAAACGTAAATCTATGTGTAAGCTTTTGTGTTATAAACCTAGTAAAGATGATTTAATACCATCTGAATCGAGTTATAACAAGACTAAGTATAATGGAGCCAATCAGGAGAGTATATTCCTTTTACAGTCAACGCCCTCTTCCCAAGAGATGTGGAGGAAGATACGTTGGTTCAAGGGCGACAGGACGGTTCCTAACTGGGTCAATACTGATAATGAAGCAGCGGAACTATTCCTAAGCAAGACTGCGCCTCTGTTCGTCCCATTAAATACGGAACCTGAATCAGGAAACGATTCTAACGCTAATTCCACCAGATTGGGGGAACCTGTCAGAATTGATCTGTGCCTTGAAGAAGGAAGACACTGCACCAGGAATGGACAAGATCACTTACTCCATGATTTACAACCTGCAGCAAAAGGCGAAAAAGATGCTCCTACAACTGTACAATGACATGCTGGCAGCTACGTTTGTCCCAGTACTGTGGAGAAATGTTATAATTATATCTGTGGCAAAACCTAACAAGGACAAAAATAACATTTCCTCCTACTGCTCTATATCTCTTCTACAGTGTTTGGCAAAGCTGATGAGTGCGATGATAAAAAACAGAATTGAATGGCATCTGGAACATCATAGGTTGCTTAGTGATCGAACGATGGGATTCCGCAAAGGGTATTGACAATTTAAGTACCTTAATTACGGACATACAGCTGACTTTTGTTAGGAGAAACTTCCTTTTTGCCACTTTTCTTGACATCAAGGAAGATCAACATACTTAGGGAAATAATGAAAAATATACGACTCTCGAAAAAACTTTCGTCATGGTGTTTTCATTACTTGGCGCACAGAGAACACATTATCTTTATTTTATGCGGTGACTGCTTCAGTCGACATGTATTCAAAGGTTTGCCTCAGGGAGACCCAATGAGTCCTACTCTATTTGACATTTATACTTTGAAAGTTTGCAATAGCCTGAGTGGATTTGTAACCTATCTTCAATACGCTGATGATTTTGTGGTCTATGTTTCTCATCCTGACAAACAAAAAGCAAAAAATGTGCTCGAAACTCAGGTAAATGAAGTACAAATCTGTCTGAAAGTAGAGGCCTAGAGCTTTCGGTAGATAAAAGTAAGTTATGTGTATTCTCACAAAGACAATTTCAGAACAATGACTTTAAAATTACAATAGGTGGATATACTATGGAAGTAGTCTCCGAAGTAAAGTTTCTGGGGATGTGGTTAGACACTAAACTCTCATGGCGAAGACATATAGCAGAACTGAAACAATCATCTATACAGCAAATAAATATCCTCAAGGCCCTAGCAGCTCTGAGGTGGGGCACGGATTCCAGAATCCTGAGAAACATTTACTATAGCTTATTGAGGAGCAGACTCGAATATGGGGGATTTCTCTACGAAACTGTGTCAATTTCAACCCTCAGAATGTTAGACATCATCCAATCGGCAGCTTTAAGGGTGGTAGGCGGTTTTCTTAAAACTACTCCCGTTGCTGTGATGGAGGTAGAAACAGCAACTCTTCCATCAGACCTAAGAAGAAAGAAACTTGGAATGAATTTTTGGATAAGAGTTTGTTCCACCAAATGACATCCTCTAATAAGAAAAATGCAGCATCTTGCTCTTGAGCATTCTTGGAACCTATCTAAGTATCGAAAAACACCTCCACTTGTGAATTTCTTTCGAGCAACAGCTCAGTGGGCCATCTACAGATCAGATATCAATTACTTCTACAGTGAGGAAGAACTATGGCAACGGTCAGATCTATCCCCTCTAGTCCACATTTACCTTATGACAGACCGATAAGTGAAAAAATATCACAGTGACAAGGAACTGAAGGGCTTCACATTAGAAGCACTGAACTCGAAATGGAAGGCGTGGCACAAAATATTTACAGACAGCTCAAAGGAAAAAGGAAAGGCTTCCGCTGCTGCATTTGTAGACCCTGGTCGCTGCGTTCACGAAGCCTACAGGTTGCCAAGCCAGTTTTCGACGGTCTCATCAGAGCTTTATGCCATTCTAAAAGTGCTGCAATACATTCATTCGACAGCTCAGTCAAATATAGTGATCTGTACAGATTCTAGAAGTGCCTTACAAGCAATAATGGAAGTATCAAAAGGAAGATGCCGGAACTATTTAGTCTATGACATAGCCAAGGAACTTCAGAAGCTATCGGTAGAAGGAATACAAGTGCAGTTCCAGTGGGTACAGAGCCATGTTGGGGTGTCAGGAAATGAGGCAGCGGACAGAACAGCACGTCGCCACCTTACTGCTGCAGAAACAGAAAAAGTTTTGGTACCCTACACAGACTTCAAGGCCATTGTTACCAACATTGTGAAGACTGAATGGGAGAAGAGATGGCTTGCCGACTGCCAGGGAAAGGGTCTTTGGTATCGAGCCATCTGCAACAACATAGTAAGCAAGCCATGGTACGCTCAGCTAGAACTGAACAGGAGAGAAATTAGTTTAATGAACAGACTTAGGACAGGTCACACTTTATTACGTGACAAAAAATACGTCATGCGGTTGGTGGATTCGCCGATGTGCCTATCGTGTGATTCTGTAGAGGATATTTATCAATTCATGCTGAGCTGCAAACAACATCAATCAGCGAGAAAACAACTGCTAGAAGATGGTCTGAATATAACTGATATAACTTCTCTGATGCAATATCTCTCAGTTCCGAGCAAGGAATCGGTCAAGATTATTTCCCTGAATGTTAAATGTACTAAAGGTGTAATTTAAAATTCATTCGAATATATTGTATAAGGTTATTGGCTGTATTAGCCTTTAGCTAAAGCCATAAAATAAAAAATTAAGTTCTCTTTCCTTACAACAAGGAACTATTATATTTCTAAACGAATAATTTTTGTACTCTAGCTGACCCGTACGAATAGTATCGTCAGTCACCGAACGGCTATATAATAATGTGGAAATAAGTAAATGCAGTATTTATTAATGAAAGATATTTTATTTTGCAGAGTAGTAATATATATTACTTTTAATGTAAAAGGTCGTCATCATTAAACACTACATCCTTAATTGTAAAACATTCAAAAATAAAATATTTTAAAAAATATTAGCTTTGCCAGAAGTAATTTTTTCAATCTTCTTTACTTTGCAAAACTTTTGTTAAAGCAATATTAGCAGTTATAAAGTGATCATCGTTTTACTCTTTGACCAAATAAGATTTCAAAACAAAACTTAATGAATCTAGAAAACTTGTGAAAAAGCCACTACGGATGTCCAACCGAAGAAAAAAAACAGGTTCTGATAAATACAATCCTGCCTTTTGAAGCGTCTGACCTTCTGCTTTATTAAAGCTCATAACTAAGGTTACTTCTTTCTGGAATTCTTTTCTTATCATTTCGAAAGGCATGGTTGATCAGAATTTGTGCAGTTACTGAGAGGTATGGGCATAGTTTTAACGAAGTGAATTAATTTAACACTATTGATGTACTCGTCAAAGAGAATTGCCAGTAACCTTGCACCATTAATTAACCCTGATGAGCATTAATACTTCTATTTATCATAATTATAGCATTTTTCATCAAAAGAAATTTATGAGGTAGTAAAACAGACGATCTCGGAAATGGCTCTACCGATTTGGATGAAATTTCATATATAGATAACGATTTGATTTTAAAGTTTTTAATATGATTTTACAAAAAAAGAAAGCAATTCTTGGAATCAGTATCTCGGAAACGGTTCTAATCTCATCTTTTATCATTCAGGTACCAGTAAGTCTACTGATGGTAGTTAACTTCTCATTGCAATGAACTGTGCACTTAAATGTCCATTAAGCCTTCAAGAAAAACGGGGTAGAGACAAGGAGAGGTACATGTGAATTGAGATTTTATTTTACTAGGAATAGATAGCAGACATCACGCCGAGAAACATATTTTTTTCTTTTGGGTGAACCGTCCATAAACAAAAGCAGTAGAAGTAATTTTAGTTGGCACTATTTAGTGGCGCGTAGTATTATTCGCGGCTAATGGACGCTTCGGATTGGCCGTGAGTCGTTAATGTTTTTTATTCGCCGCGCATGAATCGTTTAGCACCCAATAAGTTTCGTATAAAATACTATATTTTATCTTGGTTCATAATATTTAATTTTGAAATTTATTTCTTTTATCTTGTAATACTCGATTAGTAATATTTAAAGAATGACATCGTTAGCATGGGCCACAGCGAAACTTCACGATAACACACGATATTGCGCATACCCAATTTCCATATCGTATCTATCGCTATTACTATGGTTCAGGCTGCATTACAGCATAAACTAAAGCCATTATTGACGAAATCAAAATTTTAAAAATATGCGATTCGGTCGTAATGCAGCCTGGACCATAGTGAAACGTAACCACAGCACTTCATATTGCGGATTTTTAAATCGTATCTAACGCTGTTAGTGTGGTCCATGCTGCATTACAATACAATCTTAAGGAAATTCATTTATTTTATGTACTTACGAGTGTAGTGAAATACTTCGTCCACCAACCTATTTGGGTCGGCATGACAGGAAAGATAAAATTAGAGAAATAAGGTGCCGCACTGATTCTTATATGAATTCCTTTTTTCCTCGTACCATTAGGGATTGGAATGCACAACAAAGAGATTAGGTTTGGTGCTGAGCACCCTCTGCCACCCACAGTTTTGTGATTTGCAGAGTATATATGTAGATGTAGATGTAGATGTAAAACTGGATTCGTGATATTTAATGAATGACATCGTTAGCATATAGGTCGTAATGCAGCATGAGCCACAGTGAAACGTCACGATAACACACAACATTGCGGATACCAAATTTTGGGGATTCTACGATAACCGTGGCACCGCAATTTGATGGATTCTTATGTGTCTCCACGAGACAGACAAAGTAAAGAATAAAATTTTTGATACTCGCTTGGTTCTCAAAATATTGTATCTCCAAATGGGGATTCTATCATTACCGTGGCGCCAAAATTTGATGTCTGATTCTTATAGAACTCGACAAAACAAATCGAAAATAAAGAATAAAATTTTTTGATATTTCGCTTGGTTTTCGAGATATCGTATCTCAAAATTGACGTAGTTAGATGTAAATACGGCCTGGACCAGAAGAAAAATTTCGTTATAGTCAAATTTGATGATGAATTCGTATGTAACACTACGAGATAAATGGAAAATAAAGAATAAAGGTTTTTGATATCTCGCTTAGTTCTCAAGATATTGTATCTCAAAAATAAGGAGGTTAGGGTGAGATCCGGCCTGGACCAGAAAATTTTTTTCGTCAAAACCATCATATCCACACGGTGTAAATGCACTGTAGGTGTTTTATTTTCTTCCTAGTGATTGTTGTTAGGTTGAAATACGGCCTGGACCAGAAGTAAAAACACCAAAAGCAGAAGGAACTAAACCTATGACTGATTTTTACCATGCTATATCTCGAAAACCAAGCGAGATATCAAAAAATTTTATTCTTTATTTTCGATTTATTTCGTCGAGTTCTACAAGAATTCATCATCAGATTTTGGCGCCACGGTAATGATAGAACTGCCCTCCAAATTGACGTCGTTAGGCTGAAATGCGGCCTGGACCACAAGTAAAATTTCGCTGTAGCCAAATTTGATGATGAATTCGTATGTAACTCGACAGGACAAACTGGAAATAAAGTTCTTTGATATCTAGCTTACTTCTCGAGATACTGTATCTCAAAAGTGAGGCGGTCAGACTGAGATCCGGCCTGGACCAGATTTTTTTATCACAATCACTATATCTAGTCTGTGGAAATGCACTGTAGATTTTTTTTTTTCAGTGGTTGTTGTTAGGTTGAAATACGGCCCGGATCAAAGAAACGTCACTAAAAGCACAGGAAACTATACCTATAACTGAATTTTACTTGCTATATCTCTAAAATAAAGCGAAATATCAAAAAACTTTATTCTTTATTTTCGATTTGTTTCGTCGAGTTCTACAAGAATTAGTCATCAGATTGTGGCGCCACGGTAATGATAGAACTGCACAATCGTATGTATCTCTAATTAGTCAGGTCCAGGCTGCATTTTAACCTAAACACAACGATTATCGACTGCGCTTTAGTAGATGAACGACTAATGAATTAGAAAGGAAAAGGTGCATTGATGTTTAAAAATATTTATTTGAACAGAACGAAATACAAAAATACTTTTATACACTTTTCCAAATAATTTCAAAATAGGCTTCATAGATTAGTAACTTCAGACTGTGAGTCATCAGTTGACTTGAAAATTATGTTTTATCATCGTAAATATGAATCAACATGTATCAACAGGACCAAAGTGACTTGTTATACAGCTGTGGAAAAAATAGAAAAAGCTTTGATAAGCAGAATGTAAAATTTACATACCTGATGAAGTTACCGGTAATTAATACGTCACTCACGATATTTCTCTGCAATTTGTTGTGTGATGTTCTTGAATGCTATATATTTTTTTTTTCCGTAAATCTGAGTCCACATAAACTGATCCAAGTGTTGTTCTACTATTTGAGACCCCATGTCGTCCCACTGACGTAAATGTCGCTTCAACCGTGACCAGTAGGATTCGACGTAGTTTGTACAAGTTTTACTTATCGGGTCAACAAAATATTTTTTGTGATTGACTGTACGATGTGAATAGGGTGATACTCCACCCAAAGTTTTCAGTGAACTGTATCCACGCCAACTATCAGTCCATATTTCAGTGCCTGGCTTCACATATTGTAATATAATTCTGACCAATGTGTTTTTTTTTTCCTGTTTGGGATTAAACGTACTATTCCTCTTTTTTCTTTCACGCCGTAAATACCTATTACCCACTTTAGCCTTGTCACTCGACCAACATTATATTTTCTCCTATAAATCACACTTTCGTCAATTTGTACTACTCCTCCTGGTCCTCCAAACGTGAACAAATCTGGCTTCTGTAATAATTGTCAAGAACATATGTCTCTAATAAAAGAATACTGCTGGTTCACTGTGTTTCTGGAAACGCATGAAAGTGTTGCAGCTGTTGATACCCTTGCCTTAGAGCACCACATGTATATCAACATCAGAACTTTTTTAGGTGAAATTTTCATATTCTCTATGTACGTTCCTTTCATGATACTATATATAGATTTACATTTTGGACACACAAATGCAAATTTCAAGGCACATTTTTCTCTTCGAACCAAATGCCATTTTCGACGACAATTTTTTTTTTTGCTACATTTCTGTGTGTTAAGTAGAAGATGGTGCTCTTGTAAAATCCTGATTGTAGCTTCCTCTCCTCCAGAAAAAAAGATTTATTAAATTTTCAATGTCTCGCACTTCCATCTTTAGCTTGATGTAATTTGAACTGTCCAGCCAATGAAGCCTCTTACATATGTATCTTTGCGCGCCAATTACGATTGGAGGATGAACGACTGAAAACATTGTGT
Source organism: Vandiemenella viatica (assembly GCA_031002005.1). NCBI lineage: Eukaryota > Metazoa > Arthropoda > Insecta > Orthoptera > Morabidae > Vandiemenella > Vandiemenella viatica. The sequence goes on from JARYHS010014940.1 coordinate 40,204, forward strand.
TCGACTCTTATTCTAGGAACCAATTTTACGCTGTTTTCGTTGACGTTGTATTTCTTTTAGCACAAATACATCATACATAAAAAGTACTGAATTTTAGAACGATATGATACTTACGGGATTACTTCACGCCGCGCGAGGAATTACTTTAAAAATACTGCGTTAGTCAATTGCGTTCTATATCCAAATACTCATTCCCTACTATTGGTCCAGCATTGGTAATACTTTTCATGTGTCGGAATAATTTTTCAGCATAAACTGTTTTTTGACTCTGTAACAGTGTCTTATTGGTTACAAATATGCGAATCGGTCGTAATGCAGCCTGGACCATAGTGTAACGTAACCATAGCACTTCATATTGGGGTTATCCAATTTTTAAATCGTATCTAACGCTGTAACTGTGGTCCAGGCTGCATGAAACCCTATTTTATAAATTTTTTATTTGGTATGCATGATTTTAATAGCCATTTTAGAAACGCAGGGAAATTCTCAATAATGGAATAAAATTTAACTCAATGGATGTCGTATTAATAGACTCTAGAATAGTTTCTACGACCTGTCTCATTAAATTGAGAGCGTTTCCAAGGCAATTTTATTACTCAGTATAGTATTAATAACTACAATACGCGGATAATACATATATTAATTTACTGACTGCTAGTGATCACGGCCAATCCGAAGCGTCCATTAACCGCGAATACTACTACGCGCCGCTAAATAGTGCCAACTAATATTACTTCTACTGCTTTTGTTTATGGACGGTTCACCCAAAAGAAAAAACTATGTTTCTCCGCGTGATGCCTGCTATCTACTGCTAGCGAAATAAATTCTCAATTCACATGTACCTCTCCTTGTCTCTGCCCGAAAAACGTTTAACTTTAATCAAACTTTAATAAAAAAATCTTGCATTTTGAACAGTAATCCAAAGATGCCGAGCGAAGATCGTTCACCCAGGTAATGATTAATTTTTTTTTTTTTTTTTGTTCTTAGTCTTTCGACTGGTTTGATGCAATCATCGACCCAATTCTATCTTGTGCAAATCCCTTCGTGTCTACATACCCTTTTCAACCTAGATCCTCAATTATCTGCTTCATATATTCTAATCTCTGTCTTCCTCCACAGTTCTTACCTTGGACTGTTCTCTTCTCTAACAAATTAACCAGGCCAGTAAGTCTCAAAATATGACCTACCAGCCTGTCTCTTCTTTCTGTAAGCTTCTTCCACAAACTTCTTTCCTCACCCATCTTTTTCTAAACTCGTTAATTTCGTACTTTGTATGTCAACTTAATTTTCAGCATTCTTCTGTAGAACCACACTTAAAATGCTCCAATTTTCTTTCTTTCTGGTATTCCTAAAGTCCATGCTTCGCAACGATAATGTGCTGTGCTCCACACATAGAGTTTTAAAAAGTTGTTGTTGTTGTTGTTGTTCGGGTTTTAGGGCGCGTCGACGACGAGGTCATTAGCGCCCTAACAAAAACCATGCGTGACAACGTGGCGAAATTGCCGTCTGTGTGGCCGACTGTAAAGGGGTCGGCCACAGAGACAGCACAATAAAATACTAACATACTAACTAAAATACCGTCTGCGTGGCCGACTGTAAAGAGGTCGGCCACACAGACGGCAACATAAAATATAAAACTGTGACTAAAATATAAAAATAACATACATTAACTGGTTGGCTGTAGATGGGCCAACCAGGTTAAAAGACAAGTTAGATGGCTGGCTATAAAAGGGCCAGCCATATAAGCAGTGTCACAAGTAAAAAAGGTACTTGGATTGGTGGTTGTAAAAGGCCACCAATCCAATCTAAAACCTAGGCCGATCTGCCCAAAATTTTTGGGACAAGACCGGCCAAGCAACAAAACTTTAAAACCTTAGCCACGTTGTCACCGTCATCGTTTAAAATAAGGGACAGATCGTTGGCTAAGCCAACGTCTGCCCTTAAGTCAAGAAATAAAACACAATCAGTTAAAATGTGGCGTACCGTCAAAGGTACGCCACAAGCATCACATTCCGGAGGGTCCTCTCGGCGGAGAAGGAAACTATGAGTTAGAGGACAGTGCCCTATACGGAGGCGAGTAAGGAGAACCTCATCCCTCCTCGCCCGCTGGAAGGAGCTGCTCCACGGCTGAACGGTCGGTTTGACCAGCCGGAGCTTGTTATTCTCAACTTCCAGCCACTGCCTCTGCCAAACATCAAAAACAAATCTCTTCGCCGCCGAGGCAAGGTCTGACTTTGGGACCGGTACAAAGTCGGTTCTGACCTTGTCGCAGGCTGACTTGGCAGCTACATCAGCTACCTCGTTCCCCCTGATTCCCACATGGCCCGGTACCCAGCAGAATAATACCTCCTTTCCACGAGATTGGAGGGAAAGGAGGGCGTCCTGGATGTCCTGGACTAGACGATCTGCTGGATACATATTTCCTATGGCCTGAACACAGCTCAGGGAATCACAGCATATGATGAAACACTTTTCGCGATTTACTTTCATATGCTGGAGCGACTTTAGCACGGCGTAGCACTCGGCAGTATAAACGCTGCACCTGCCATCAAGTTTGTATGTGTAAGTCGCTCGAGGGAACACGACGGAGCAGCCAACTCCGTCAGCCTGCTTAGACCCATCCGTATACACCGGGGTAAAAATATGATGCTCATTTAGAACGTCTCTAAAAACATTATTAAAAACACTGTCAGCGGTACACACTTTGTTGTACCGACACAGGTCTAAAATTATTCTGGGCCTCTTTAAAAGCCAGGGAGGAGATTTACTCCAACCCTGGTGATAAAAAGATGGAAGCTCTAATCCATATTGTTCTAAAATAGCCCTTGTACGGTAGCTGAACGGTTTAGTGGCTCTATGCCGGTTGGCATAGAGCCGTTCGTGGTTGGGGTGTAGAACTATGTCGTACACGGGACTGCCAGGTGTTATGGCAACGTGAAGGTAGTGTCGCACCATGAGGAGTTGCCGGCGGATGGTGAGCGGCGGCTCGCCCGAGTCAGCACAAATGCTGACAATAGGGCTGGTGCGATATGCACCCGTGGCGAGCCGAATTCCAGCATGGTGGACACTATCTAGTATACGGAGATAGCTGTCCCGTGCCGAACCATACACGATACAACCGTATTCCAGCCGCGACCGTACAAAGGCTCTGTAAAATTGTAGCAGGCAGGAGCGGTCAGCGCCCCATGACCTGCCACACAGACATTTTAAAACATTTAGAGCTTTTGAGGCTCTGGCTTTCACATCTTTGAGATGTGGTAGCCAGGTTAATCTATTGTCTAAAATTAGGCCCAGAAACCGAACAGATTCCGTAAAACATAAGACAGTGTTCCTCAGGGTAAGGTGGGGCTCCGGTAAGAGACTCCTGTTGCGAGTAAAAAGTACACACCGGGTTTTCTCGGCAGAGAAACGAAAACCGGTGTGCACTGACCATTCATCCAGCCTGTTCAGCGCGAGTTGCAGCTGCCGCTCTGCGCTTCTCAGGCTGGAAGATGCAATAAAAATTAAAAAATCGTCCACATACAAGGAGGACCGTATAGGACTCCTTATAATACTTAAAATGCTATTTATCGCAATAGCGAAGAGAGTCACGCTTAAAACTGAACCCTGAGGAACACCGTTTTCCTGAATAAAAAGATCAGACACTTCACTACCGACTCGGTACCGGAAGCAACGACCAGATAAAAATGATTTTAAAAAACGGGGTAGGTTGCCCCTAAAACCCCATTCATGTAACTGTTTTAAAATCAAATGCCGCCAGGTAGTATCGTAGGCCTTTTCAAGGTCGAAAAAAAACACCCACAAGGTGTTGGCTGCGGACGAACGCATCCTGTATCGCCGCTTCCAGCAGGATCAGGTTGTCCAAGGTGGAACGGAACTTCCTGAATCCACACTGAAAGCGGCTCAGTAGGTTTTGGGATTCTAGACACCAGACGAGGCGGCGATTAACCATCCTCTCCAGTGTCTTACCCACGCAGCTTGTAAGGGCGATACTACGATAGCTACCTGGCAACAATTTGTCTTTGCCAGGTTTTAAAATTGGAATTAGTGTTGCTTCTTTCCACGAGTCGGGGAAGTGTCCTCCGGTCCATATGTCATTAAAAGTATCCAGAAGGTACTCTTTAGCATCTTTACTAAGATGCCTCAGCATCTGGTACTGGATCAGATCAGGCCCTGGAGCAGTGTCGTTAGCGCTATTCAACGCTGACTCCAGTTCCCAAAATGTAAATGGGCGGTTGTATGCCTCTGTATTCGACGAATCAAAGCACAGCGCGCGCCTCTCGGCAGCAACTCTTTGTCGCTGGAACCGAGGTTCAAAGTTGGCCGATGAAGTGACGGCGGCGAAGTTCTCCGCCATCAGCTGCGCTATGCTTCGTTCGTCGGTAATAATACGTCCATGATCCAGTAATCCAGATACTGGTGGGCGGGAGTACCTTCCGGATATACGGCGAATGGACTCCCATACTTTCGATGAAGGTGTGGAACGATTTATTGTGCTCACAAAGTTCTGCCATGACCTCTTCTTGCTCTCCTTAATAACTCGACGCGCCTTAGCTCTGGCAATACGGAACGCTGCTAGGTTGTCAGCTGTTGGGCACAGCTTAAAACGACGTAGCGCCCGTCTACGACCCTGGATGGCGGAACGACAATCGTCGTTCCACCAGGGGACGGGCGTCCTTCGCAGCGTTCCGGAGCTTTTCGGCATGGAGACGTCAGCTGCACGGTGAATCACTTCTGTGAAGTGATTCACCTTCTCCTGTATACTACCACAGGGTTGTAGCAGTACAGAACGGCAGAAGAGCTGCCAATCTGCACCACTGACGTTCCATTTACGCCGGTTATTACCTCCTCCCCGCTCACACTCAACGTGCATCCAAACAGGGAAGTGGTCACTTCCATGTAGGTCGCGATCCACCTCCCAATGCACGGAGTCCGCGATGGAGGGGGAGCACAAGGAAAGGTCAATGGCAGAAGACGTACCGGTAGCAGTGGTGAAATGAGTCATTTGCCCTGTATTCAGGATACAAATTTCCTCCTGCTCTATCAATCTACCAACCACTCGGCCCCTGGGGCAATCGGTGGTGGAACCCCACAACGCACTGTGGGCGTTGAAATCTCCCAAAAGGAGAAAGGGCCGAGTGAGTTGTCGTATAATGCCAACCAGGTCGTCGTAGCCGACTGACACACTGGGTGGCAGATAGACAGAGCATACGGTCAGTTGGATTGGACCGTGTATTTTCACCGCTACTGCTTGCAGATGAGAGGTGAGAGCAATGGGTTCGGAGTGGACAGTGTTCCGAACAAACACGGCCACTCCGCCCTTCGCTCGATCACCCTCGGTATCGTCCTTCCGGAATATGTCATAACCTCTTAGCACTGGCTGATGTTGTGGTCTAAAATGTGTCTCCTGTAGACAGAGACACAATGGATTAGACCGTGCTAAGAGTTGGACTTCCTCTTTGTGAGCCTGAAATCCGTTTACGTTCCACTGAAGTATGGGAGCCATTCTACCTATTTAAAACCACCCGCCCCGGGTCGGGTGGGTCAGGGTCTGGTGTCTGCTGAGGAACGGGACCAGGGTCTACGTCCACCAGCATAACGTCATCTTCGGGGTCCGAAGACGACTTTTGTTCTAAGGCCTCGGCGTCTTGCGGATCTTTCTTCCGCCGAGGCCTTGTCCCCCTCCTTCCCCACGCCAGTTGGAGAACTGGGAGGAGAAGTAGAAGGGGACTTCAAGAACATGGTGGGGTCCGTGTGTTTAAACTTCGGACCCCGAACTTTCTGCACTACCTGCCATCCGCTTCCAGCAGATGGCGTTGCTGCTGCTACTATTGCCGCTGCCGATGCAGCTTTTGCCATGGGTGCTGCTTCTGCTGTTGCAGAGGCACCCACGGCTGCAGCTACTGGTGCGGATGGCCGTGCTTTGGCTGGTGGACTTAATGACCCTGCTGCTGTAGTGGTCGGGTTAGCAGAAGCGCTACTACCGACGACCGCGGTCCTTGGTGTTAGGACCTTAGTGGGCTGCGCACCACACTTGCACTGGCACGAGCATGTCATGCTCGTGCCCGTGTCCTACAACGGTCGTCTGCGTAGCAACGCTCTCCTTCCTGACGGGAGTTGACAACGTTTTGGCGAAGCTAGTGGCGAAGACCGGTGGCGCAAGCGCCTTAAACCGTTTCTTCGCCTCGCCAAAAGATATTCTTTCCTTAGTCTTCAACTCCTGTACCTTCTTTTCTTCAAGGTACACTCGACACTCCCTGCTCCAGGCTGGATGTGACCCGGAGCAGTTAATGCACACCTGTGGGAGGGTGCAAGTTGCACCCGGTTCATGCGCCGATTTTCCACACTTCCCACAAGTGGCGTTGCCTTTACAGTTCGCCGTCGTATGCCCGAACCGCTGGCACTTAAAGCAGCGCATCGGGTCCGGGACATACGGGCGAACATTCAGATTTAAATATCCAGCTTTAATGGATTTCGGCAACGTCGGAGTGTCGAACGTCAGGACGAAGGTGGCAGTCTTCTCAAGATTGCCGTTAACCCTTCGTTTGATCTGCCTAACCTCGACCACATTTTCTGATGCCCACTCCTTAAGGAGTTCCTCGGACTCTATATCGATCAGATCCCGACAAGTGATCACTCCTTTGCTGGAGTTTAGAGTTTTATGGAGTTCGCATTTCACTGCGAACTCCCCGAGCTTCTCACACTTAAGGAGTGAAACAGCCTGCCTGTGATTAGATGTTTCAAGGAGCAGGGTCCCATTCCTCAGCTTTTTCACGCTTTTTAGGGTACCAGATATTCCCTCTAATTCCTTTCTGTATGTAGAACGGAGAGACCTTTTCGAAGGATTCCCTCCGTTCTTGCCATAATAACAAAGGCGTTGTCTATAATACAACCCTGTCTGTTACTGCCGACTTGTTCCGGAGGAGGGCTGTCAACCCTCACCCGCTTGTTGGAACTGGGTGTATATTTTTTAACCTGCGGCACACCCGGGCCGCAGGGGTTTTGTTTTTGTTTGTGAGTCTTCGTTTTGATCCCACGAGCAAAAACATTATAAAGAAAAGCGCTAGTACAACAGGGGTGCGCAGGTGCCCCTGAGGTTGTACGTTAGCGAGTGATCTGCCTCTCACCCATGCACCTCCTCGGCACGTATCCGACCTTGAGGTTGAGGGGTTTTTTATAGAGGTTTGTACCGTCCTCGCGATCCGGGCGATGAAGCCAAGATCCCCGTTCTCCTAGGCACACAACGTTCCACCGCCACGCCCTACGGTGGTCGTTGAAGCATGGTAGGAGTTTACGGTGTGGGAAACTTGCGGCGCTCACAAGTTTCCAGCTCGGGCACCGCGGGTTCGCCAAACCCGTACCTGGCACTTGCGTACCAGGCCCCTGCGGGGTTTTAAAAAGGCATAGATCAATATTTGAGACTAAAAGATTTATCTTTTTCATGAAGGCTCTTTTTGATAATGCTATTCTGCTTATAACATCATTCCTGCTTCGGCCAACGGTTGTGATTTTGCTTCCCAAGTAGCAGAATTTACTTCTCCTATTGCATCCGATCCTATTTTCATATTTAATCGACTGAGACTGGTATCATTTCTGCTACACTTCATCACTTTTGTCTTGCTTCGATTTATATTCAGTATAAATCTTCCTTCAGTATTTTGTTCATGTCATTCAGTAACTTCTCAATATCCTAAGCCTGTTCACCTAACAAGACAATGATATCAGCAAATCGTAGCATACTGATTTTTATCTCCTTGAACACTTGTGCCACATGGAAATTTTTCTTTTACTTCCTTTTTCTGCTTCCACTACATACAAATTGAATATTAACGGGGATAGACTACAACCTTGTCTCACACCCTTTGTAACTGATGCATGTCTCTCATGATACTCTACTTTTATTATAGCCACTTGATTCTTATATAGTTTATAAAGCAGTCTTATATCTCTACACCAACACCTGACTTATTTAAAATTTTGGACATGTCCCTCCTAACATTATCAAAAGCATTTTCTAAATCAACAAACGCCATAAAACTATCTTTGTTTTCGTTGATCCGCCCTTCAAGTAGTTTTATTTTACTTGTGGTTTCACGCCTCGTCGACGTCGAGGTCATTAGAGGTAGGAAAGGAATGAGGGCAAGGAACAGGAAGGAATTCAGACATGGCCTTTGAAGGAAGCATCCCGGCGTTCGCATGAAGTGATTTGGGGAAACCACGGAAAACCCAAATCTGGATGGCCGGACGGGGATTCGAACCCGCGTCCTTCAGAATGTGAGGCCAGAACGTTAACCGTTCACCAACCACGATCGGTGCTTCCTTTGTCCTGCGGTTTTTTCTAAGCCCAAACTGATCTTCCACCTACTATCTCTGTAAGCGCGTTAGAAAGTATTAAATGCTAAAATAAATCTGAACTCACCCTTTCTTCCACGCCCTTTCCAGCCAGGAGCTCGAACAAAGGAAAGACCGCCTTCTGAAATCATCATCTGCAATGACGACAAAAGTTAATTTAAAAGTGCACAAGATGGTGGTGATTTATTTGTATATCCCCCAGGCATGTGGTCTACCAGCTAGTATAAGATGATACATTCCTATTAAAAGCTGCAATAAGTAATAAACACAAAGCTTCAGATTTTTATCACCTGGCTGGATTAACAATATTAAATAATAGCAATACTCCACTAAAGTCTTCTGCATCTTACACTCAGGAGATAAATAAATTTTAATTTGGTTACCAAAAGTTTCTCTTTACTCTAAAATTAGTCAATCATACATACACTATAGACAGTAAATAGATATTAATATCACATGTCACCTTTTTTAGTAACAAAATTAAAATTTAATAAGAATTACCTCCATATTCTCAAAGTATCGATTTTTTTAAAGGATAAATGATATACATTAAAATTGAAGAAACATTTACAAATACCTATGTAATGTATAAGTTTTAGTTTCAGCATGCACACCGATTCTTTGTAAATAAGAAAAAATAAGGTCAAGTCGCTGTTATGTTACAAATTTAAATACCGGTAATTAAATTTAATGTCATAATACCTGCGATGAATACATCGCATTGGGAACAATTACCTTAACAAACCACAATTTTTCACCGTGCATTTTTTCCCTGAATATACGCACCACATCTTTTAATGATCTATACAAATGAGTTCAAATTTAACACATTTATCATGTTCTTCTTTATTATACGCCAACTTCAGCAGATCTATCCTCTCAACAAACACTTCAAGTGTGTCTTCTATCATACGCCGCAGCCATAAAAGAATCTAGGATTTTTAAAATTGTTCTCTTACATCCGTGATGTCTCATTATCCTCTCCAATAGATGCAAGACTATGAGGTATTTCTGAATATTATCAATTGATGCTACTACAATTTAGGCATAATCCATGCTTTCCAATCCAGCGTATAAGTATACAAAGCCTTTATTCTCCTGTCTTTGTATTTTGTAGTGATAGCACTGCTTGGAATTTATTTTCTTTTAAAATTGTAATTTCTAGGATATTAAATATCATTTCTCTATGTCAATTTATTACAAAGCATCTGCATACCACGTCCATAAGTTCTTATTTTATTTGGCTTTTTAGGGAGCTTTGAAATCTAGGTCATAAACAACCTGACTAAAATCCACTCTGACAATATAGCTGAAATGAGAAATAAGTTACCGTCTTCACGGCCGACTGTAAAGTGGCCGGCCATACAGACGGTAAAATAAAGTAAAATCGTAATACAATGGCAGAATTACCTTTTTTATGTTCCACCGTTAAGAGTTCGCCCATACGGACAGCAAAATAAAAATAAAAAAAATACTAGAACAATGGCTGTAAACAGACCATGAATCTAAAGCCGGAACCACACCCTTGCCATAACTCGTCAAACCGTCACAAATTGAAACATGTGGTCAGGGCGTTTGGCTTGGCTTCTGTAGACTTGCTAACACTTGTGGCTGATCCGATAGAGTGTCGGTTTAGGCACAAATCAAAGGAAGTTTGCGGTAAGCGCTTGCGAAGCGTCTGTACGTTTGTGATGAGTTAGTATCGCTTGTGCACTGACTGCGGAGAGACATGCGTTCCTGTTTGTTGTGGTCGAAATGCTGCAGGAAAAATGAATAAATGGCCCAACATGAATATTTTAAAATTCCCCGAATGCTACCCTGCATTTTTGACTCGAAGAATAAAGACCATAAAGACAAAAAAGTAGCTCATGCTTGGGGTCGTCTTAGTGAAGTTTTAAATAAAACTGTCACGCAGATTAAAAAAAAAAAAATAGAATTTCTTACTGTAACACTTCGTAAACATTTAAAGAAAAAACAAGATTCTATTCGCTCTGGCTCAGGTATAAATTTATTAATTCAGCTGAAATAGCTTCTCTGAAATTTCCTTTAGAAATCATAAGTGAAATTTCATTCAGCGAATATTGACGATCAGTATAGCTCATCCGACAGAAGTTATCAAACTGCCCACATGGTTCAAAAAGAAGCTGATTAAATGTTTCTTCCATAAATTCTCTGCAATCAAAAAATAATTGATACAGTCATTATAATGCCGTTAAAACAAGAATTATTATAGAATTATAATTATAAATCAATTTACTTATATTAAATCAAATAGATACATGAAGCAACGTAATAATCATAGTTGCATGAATGAAATTACAATAACTCCCTGCAATGGTTTCTATGGATTTTTAACATTCACGATGTTCTTTGCATTCTCGTTTTTTAAATTTATAGATATATAAATATACGTGTGTGTGTGTGTGTGTGTGTTAGGCCAGAAGTTATGGCCGGCACAACCTCTTCTCCAAAACATACAAGCCCACGCGCAAGCATGTGGATGACGATGTTTGGCTCCCCTAAATTAACCAAGCATTTCTAGAGAATTAGAGTTTGTGACAAACGTGTCGTCCCGGGGTAAAGCTTTACGAATTTAAAGAACGTTAAAACATCAAACTAACTGGCTGACTGGCACTATAAGGACCAACCATATGACACCATATAACATGACGAACTTCACAGAACACACTTAAAAAAGTAAAAACACAATATTTGGATTGGTAATTGTAAGGAGACCACCAATAAATTCTCAAACCTAGGCCGATCTACCCAAAATATTGTGACAAGACCGCCAAACCTCAAAATTTTAAAACCTTTGCCACATTCTCACTGTCTCTGTTCCAACAGACAGATCATTAGTCATCTGAAAAAAGCCACATGATAACTGAAACGTTGGGTCTCTATAACTTGACACGGTTTCTCCCGAGCAACCATGATAACAACAGATCGTTAGCTACGTCAAATAATAAATAAAACACAATCAGTTAAAATGTGCCACACCGTCAGAGATACGCCACAGACATCACATTCCGGTGGGTCCTCCCGGCGGAGAAGAAAGCTATGTGTCAGAGGACAGTGCCCTATACGGAGGCGAGTAAGGAGAACCTCATCCCTCCTCGCACGCTGGAAGGAGCTGCTCCACGGCTGACCGGTAGGTTTGACCAGCCGGAGCTTATTATGCTCGTCTTCCGGCCATCATCTCTGACGTACATTCAACACCAGGGCAGCATTTGGGCATGGGCTACCTAGGCTGTAATGATATTTACAAACAAAATGTAATAAAGTAACCTATTTTCGAAAAGGTTTTAGCATCTAAAGTTCCCCATGCGCAGTTCAATCCATTGAAGTACCGGCGTATTGTAAAATAACATTTCAATGCATTAATACCAAAAAGTAGCAACTTTCGGGCTGAATGATGAGGACTTATGTCCCTTGTAACAAAAGATTACTGTGGTCGGGGCGTATGAAGTCACTGTCATGCACCTGCAATACGAAATAAAATTCCGTAGCCTTCATGTCCCGAAGGTTAGGTAAGATAAATTCATTTTGATGTAAACATCGAGTAGCAGTGGCAGGTACAAGTTTTAATGTTTTGTGGGAAAGTAAGTATTTATGAAAAATTACACTCGTTGATAATTGAAGTATGTGTATTTAAAATCCAATATTAATTCTATTTTTTAATTTGTTATTACTTAATTTGATGTTTAAAGTAACTTTTTAAACATTTTTTAGCATTCAGGAATCTCGATCGCTTGGTGTAGCCTGGGAAGACTCTGATTAGTGGAGCGCTGTATAAAAACAGTTCAGTCGCTGCCTTCCTGTTGACATCCGCGTGTGAATAATCAATATTGTGTTTTTAATCTTTATATATTGCGTGCTTTTGTGGTCTTAATCATCCTTTATTGGTTGTTTTATCTTATGTAGGCATCCACTTGTTATTAAAACTTTTGAGTGTGTAATTTCGTGGGCTTCTATTGAGGGTGTTTGGTTGCAATGGCACAACTACAATTGGCAGCACTTTATCTATCGATCATCAGTTGAAAATTTGAACGTGGAAGAATCACTTGCAGACGTCTTTCACTGCAGATCCAAGACATTATAAAACTTAATTATGGAAATTAATAAAGAATTATTGTCTGACAAAACACCATACAATGAAGATCTTCAGAAAACGATTGCGACCTACGTTGATGGATGGTATGGTATGTCCTTTAGAGAGAAAGAAAGTGTAATGAAACATTTATTAATTTGTGTTCTGCTAGCGAATACCGAGTATTACATACCAACAAAATTGCTTATAGGAGAAAAGAGAAAAATTAAAGAGGACATAACACAAACGAAAGAATTGAAGAGTATTAAAGGGGATAACATTTATGAGAACCCCATTCATGGATCATCAAAGGACTCAGACATTGAATCATTAAAAACAACTCAAACTCAATCAGCCATATCAACATCATCATTTTCAACTGATGTGGAAACTGAAAAGGAAGGTCAAGAGACCTCGAGGGTGGTAAACATATCGATTGACCCTGCACCAGAAGCACTGATGAGCCGAATCTCAAAGGAATGGAACGCTCAAGGCCTTCGAAAATTTATGAACTAGTTGACCTAAAAACAAAGAATTTTATCAAAATATATTCAGGTGGTAAATTTGATGACGCTTACAACCAATTTTTTATCAATAAGCAAAGCAGAAACAGTTCACACACCTCGGTGCTTCGTAAGAGAAAGAATGGAGAAATCCTGTGGTTCACCAAAAGATTAATTTAAGAGGACAAGAAAAGGTGATGGCGTTCATGACAAAATGATATATAGAGCTCCAAAAAGAAATATAATGGAGTCAACAATCCCTGACGTACGTGACATGAAAAAAGAGGTATTTTTCTTCCAATATTTCAACGTAGAACTAACCAAATGGATAAATGATTGGCTCAAGACAACCAATGAAATAATGTAAACCTGAATAACTATACAAAAAAGATTATAAAATCCTAAATCAGATATTTCCTAAAGATCTTCTCGAAAGGCTTGATGACCCAACTGAAGAAGAAATAACCGAATATATAACCTGGAAAGGAAAAATTGATTCCACCCCCTTTCCACAAAGATATCACTTTAATAGGGGATGAGACCGATAAAGATATGGTTGAAAAGTTCATAAAAATAATGGAGTCTGAGATCTCAGAAATTATAAGCGAAAAAGAAATCTTTCCCCTGGAGAAAGGATTTAATGCATTTGGGGCATTCAAAGAAATACTGAAATGCTCTGAAAGAGAAGAATGGACCACATTCAAGTTAATATCTTCATTTCTCAAATACAAGCATATTGGTCTAATGTCGACACTTAGATATGAAAGGAAGAAGAAAATACACAATGAAAACATATCTGATCACAGACAAAAGGAATATCAAGGAACACCAAAGCGAAGATACCACAACTGATTTGACTACGTCATGGAAGAAATATGAAAAATAGCCAATACATAAATTGAAGATTTGATATTCTACAACAATCTCATGGAGAGCTCTGTTGAAATGGGCACTCTCTCAACAAAATATCTAACAAATGTGTAGACCAACTTTGGTGGAGAATGCCATAAACAAACACTGCTTACTTCTCCAACAAGATGACCAATTTCTTTTCAAGGTTAGGAGGGCCTTATGGTAAAAAAAAAAAGGCAAAAGAAATGTAAGAGAAGCTGCTGTCATATTTCCAATATACTCCAGAGCCTATTCTAATGAATATAGTGGAAATGAGATTAGACTATTATCAGGTGTTTGCTTGAGAGGACCCACACATCCAAAAAATCCCACAGACAGAATCCCTTTAATCACCATTGAACCTGTTTTTAAGAACCCAATTTCTGATACCTTTGTCAAATACATACACAAAGCTCATGCAATTGAAACAGAGACTAGCATATATTTCTTCAGACAAAATTCTATAATGAAAGAAGAAACCTCGTATATGACATTCAACATAAATTCTCTCTTCTGAACAACCAACCTTATGGGAATAGCTATAGCAGATAATCCACACAAGTTGTTGTTGTAGCTTTAAGGCACGTCGACATTGGGGACATTAGCGCCCTAACAATTACCAGCTATTACTGTGGCATAAAATAATTCACAAATATAAAATGTGGCTTAAAAAGGGGCCACCACTACTCAAGACCGTACACCACCTGAATGGCTGTAAAGGGGCCATACAGGGTCACAAAATGATTAAAAACACTACAGGTCTCGCCGGCTGTATAGTGGTATAGTTTTAAAAATATGAAAATTAAAAACAATGCACATGGATGAGAGACTGTGTAGGGGCCACACGTCCATCTTAAAACTAGGACGATGTGCCTAAAATTTTAGGCACAAGATCAGCCGAAACACAATGTTTGAAAACAATCGACACGGTACTGGTCTCATTGTTTAAAATAAGAGACAGATCGACGGCCAGGCCAACGTCTACTCTTAAATCTAAAAACAATACAGAATCAATTAAAATGTGACGCACCGTCAGAGGTACGAGCATCACATTCCGGTGGGTCCTCCCGGCGGAGGAGAAAGCTGTGCGTCAGAGGACAGTGCCCTATACGGAGGCGAGTAAGGAGAACCTCATCCCTCCTCGCTCGCTGGAAGGAGCTGCTCCACGGCTGAACGGTCGGTTTGACCAGCCGGAGCTTGTTATGCTCAACCTCCAGCCACTGCCTCTGCCATCCATCAAACACAACTCTTTTCCCCGCCGAGGCAAGGTCAGACTTTGGGACCGGATCAAAGTCAATTCGGACCTTGTTGCAGGCTAACTTGGCAGCTTCATCAGCTGCCTCGTTCCCCCTGATTCCCACATGACCAGGTACCCAGCAGAATACGACCTCCTTTCCAGAAGATTGGAGGGATCGGAGGGTGTCCTGTATGTCCTTGGACAAGACTATCTGCTGGGTACATGCTTCCTATGGCCTGGATGCAAGCTGAGGGAATCACAGCATATGATGTACTTCAGTGCCGCGACTTACTTTCATATGCTGGAGCGACTTTAACAAAGCGTAACACTCTGCAGTGTACACGCTGCAACAGCTATTCAGTTTGCTAGTTATAAGTCGCTCGAGGGAACACTACGGAGCAGCCAACTCCGTTAGCCTGCTTAGACCCATCCGTGTATACCGGGGTAAAATCGCGAAACTGATTTAAAACATCGCTAAAAGTTCGGATAAAAACACTGTCGGCGGTACACAGCTTGTTGTACCGCGACAATTCTAAAACTGTTCTGGGCCTCTTAAAAGCCAGGGAGGAGATTTACTCCAACCCTGGTGATAAAAAGAGGGCATCTGAAACCCATATTCCTCCAATATAGCCTTTGTACGGTAGCTGAACGGTTTAGTTGCTCTTTGACGGTTGTATATAAGCCGTTCAAAGTTAGGGATGAATAACTACGTCGTACACGGGACTGCCAGGAGTTGTGGCAATATGTATATAGTGTCGCACCATGAGGAGACGCCGGCGGATGGAAAGCGGCGGCTCGCCAGACTCAGCACAAATGCTGGGTATCGGACTGGTGCGGTATGCACCTGTGGCGAGACGAATTCCTGCATGGTGGACACTATCCAGTAATACGGAGATAAGCTGTCCCGTGCCGAACCGTAGACAATGCAACCGTACTCCAACCGCGACCGTACAAAGGCTCTATAAAACTGTAGCAGGCAGGAGCGGTCAGCGCCCCACGACCTGCCACACAGACACTTTAAAACATTAAGAGCTTTCATGGCTCTGGCTTTAACATCTTTAAGATGTGGCAGCCATGTAAGCCTACTGTCGAAAATGAGGCCCAGAAACCGAACAGTTTCACTAAAACCTAAAACGGTGTTCCTCAAGGTGAGATGAGGTTCTGCTAAAAGACTTCTACTATGGCTAAAAAGTACACACCTAGTTTTCTCAGCAGAGAAACGAAAGCCGACGTGTACTGACCATTCATTCAGCCTGTCAGCGTGAGCTGCTACTGCCGCTCAGCGTTTCTCAGGCTGGACGATGAAACAAAAATTAAAAAGTCGTCAAGATATAAGGAGTACCGGATGGGCCTCCTTATAACAGCTGATAAGCTAATAATTGCTATGGCAAAAAGAGTCACACTGAAAACTGAACCTTGAGGAACACCATTTTCCTGAATAAAAAGGTTGTTCACTTCTCTACCTACTCGGTACCGGAAGCAACGCCGAGATAAAAATGATTTTAAAAAAACGGGGTAGCTTTTCCCTTAATCCCCATTCGTATAACTGTTATAAAATAACGTGCCGCTACGTAGCGGCGTAAGCCATTTCTATGTCCAAGATTTGCCTTTCGGCAGATATTCTTCGTTGCTGGACCTGTTGATCTAATCCGGCAGACGAAGTGATGAGAGCGAAATACTCTGCCATCATCTGCGCAATGCTTCGCTCCTCGGTGACTATACGCCCCTGATCCAGTAATCCAGATACTGGCGATCGAGAATACCTCCAGGAAATATGGCGGATTGACTCCCATACTTTTGTTGATGGTGTCGAACGGTTAATGGTGCTCACGAAGGTCTGCCATGATATATTTAGCTTTGCTTAATCAAACGACGCGCCTAGCAATTCGCAGCGCTGCTCTCCCCACCTCCATAGAAAATAGCACCACCAACCATGGACAGGCATAGAAAAATAGAAAGCCTATCGTTCTGTACGTGGAACGCAAATAGAGTGTTTCAACAGAGAGGCGAGATAATTCAGTTCCTATAAGAATTGGGAGTGGATATCTCCCTCATCTGTGAGGCCCACCTAAAACCAGGGCTAAAATTCACTGCTCAAAACTATTGCACCTATAAAAGGACAGGTCAACAGCAGGAGAAGGCACTGCAACAATTGTGCGGTCTACACTAAAACACCACCACATTCAACTACCGCAAATAACCACTACAGAGGCAACAGGGGTGGAGATAGAAACAAGAAACGGGCCAGTCAACGTCAACGCTGTCTACCACCCACCAGGGCAACACATTGAAGAAGCAGGCCTCACAAGATTGCTGTCAATAAAAGGAAGACTACTCGTGGCAGGAGACTACAACTCCAAGCACCAGTCATGGCACAGCAAGTGCACAAATATTAGTGGCAGGCGACTCCTAAGGGCCTGCATCCAAAACAACTGCACAGTGATCGCCCCAGATGTCCCCACGCACACGCCACGAAACCATCGCATCGAGGAGATGTCCTCAACATCGCCGTTATGCGTGGAATCCCAGGCCACCTAGAAGCTACAGCATCCGACCACAAACCATTTATCATCGAGACATTTGGACTGTTGACGGCAAGACCAAATGAGACGAGAAAAAATTACCGTAAGGCAAACTGGCCGCTGTTCAGAGAGCGTCTCACAAGAGAGCTCAACGAAGATACAATGTAAAGGGGAGATAGAGACACCGAAGATAAACTCCAAAAACTGACGCAATGCAACAAAGAGAAGGCAGATGGAGTGTCACCTATCCAAAGAAAAAACGCATGACAGAAAGGACTGCCAACAGACATCTCGCTCAGATAACAAAGAAAAACAGGGACGCCCGAACATGCAAGAAACGAGACGTCCGGAAGATCTTCACTGCCTCAACAGACTCATCCCCGAAGTAAAGGCTTGGGTCACTGCCCACAGAAACAGCCAGTGGGCAGACAGAGTAGCGACACTGCAAGTGACTGACGGCACAGCATGGAATGAGACGCGGAAGTTCACTCGACACCGACACCACATCCCCCCCCCCCTCTAAAAACCGAGGGAGCAGAAGCGGCCTGCAAACCATCAGCGAAAGCGAACCTCCTAGCAGACGCCTTCGAGATGAACATCAAACCAATCATATAAATAATTTTCTCGGGTGACTAGCCGAGTTATATGAATGTTATAGTTACACGATATTTCGGCGTACTGAATCATCGACGCCATCTTCTGGTGAAGTGAGGTCAGGAACGTGCGAAGTTGCTGAGCTAGACCAGATTACCGCTGCTAACCTCTGATTGGTCGGTTGTAGAACCAGTCGTAGCAGGGGTCAAATCTCGTTGCGGCTTGAATCGATGCTAAGGTGGAGTTACGGCTAGATTTGATGTCCGTTTTTACATGGCATGTAGCGGACGGGCTTAAAGTCATCGCTCCTTCGAAGATGATATCATAAAACAAAGTATTCAGCATAAATTGTTTATAAAACTGATGGGTCAGCAACTTCGCACGTTCCTGACCTCACTTCACCAGAAGATGGCGTCGATGATTCAGTACGCCGAAATATCGTGTAACTATAACATTCATATAACTCGGCTAGTCACCCGAGAAAATTATTTATATTTGCAACGCCGAGAAAAACTACGTAATTATCAAACCAATCACCAAACCAATGGACGAGAGGCACGTCAAACGCCGTCTCCGTCGATACCTGCGAGACGGCGGAACCGAGGCGGAAGAAATCGAGCCCATCACTAGCGACGAGCTTCGGGGGGTACTGGCCCAGCTACCACCGGATAAGGCACCAGGACACGACAACATTACAAATCGCCTCCTGAGAAACCCCCAGGATGCCATAGACCGCCTAGTATAACTGTTCAATGAAATTCTAATACAGGGCATATACCCAAAGGCCTGGAAACACACGGAAATTGTTGCTGTTCCTAAACCAAGAAAGTCAAAACGGATCCGCAAAACTATAGGTCGATTAGTCTCCTCCCAACAACGAGCAAAGTATTTGAACGCCTACTGCTGAAGCGCCTAATGCGACATGTCGAGTAGGGCAAAATTATCCCAGAAGTGCAACATGGTTTCAGAACTGGACATGCCACCACTCACCAACTGATTCGCGTAGTGGAAGGAGCTGCGGGGGCTTTCAACCAACGAGACTACTGCGGAGTTGTCCTCCTAGATGTTGCAAAGGCTTTTGACTCTGCCTGGCAATAGGGTCTATCTACTATACAAAATGGCAACCCTCGGAGTGCCTGGCAGATATCTCTGGCTAATGGAGAGCTACCTCAAGCAGAGGACATTCGTCGTTAATGTAGAAAACACTCATTCAACAGCAAGAACTATCTGCGCCAGTGTCCTATAGGGCAGTGTCCTTGGCCCTGTCCTGTACACACTGTACACAGCCGACCTGCCGATGCATTAAGAAGTGGAGGCAGCGCTCTACGCGGATGACACCGCCGTCTATGCCACGTCACGGTGCCCAACACTCGTCGGTCGCCGCCTACAAGCAGAGCTCGAAGGCATCGAGAAGTGGGCCAGAAAATGGCGAATAAAAATAAACACCGTGAAGAGCCAAGCTATAATGTTAACTAGGAGACGAATGCCACCAAGACCTACACTTAAACTCTTTGGCGAAAGGATCCCGTGTGGACGGACACAGTTAAGTACCTAGGCGTGAAGTTAGATCAGAAATCTGACCTGGAAAGCGCATGTAGACGACATACGATCACGTGTCCATCGCAGACTGAGCCAGCTATATCCAGTACTAAACAGAACCAGCACTCTGGACCCCACATGTGGCGTGCGCATGTATCAGGCGCTGGTGAGACCACACATGCAGTACGCCTCTCCTGTCTGGTCGTATGCTGCTGCAATACACATAGATCGCCTACAGTGGATGCAAAACAAGGCACTCAAGAGGGCACTACATCTGCCAATAAGGTTCCCCACAACACATCTACATCAGGCTGCAGGGATGCCGACTCTGAGGCAGAGGAATACACAGTTAGCAGACAACTTTTACAACCGACCGCAAGAAAGCCGAAATAGTACAATAAGCAATCTAGCGAGATACAATGGAAGAGAAGGACCACACAAACGAGCACTAACTCTACTTGAGTAAGAGAAAAAACTAAATGATTATACAAAGCTAAAAAACCATAGCAGAAGTAAAAATAATAAAATAAAGCCCAACACGTAAAGAAAAAATAAACAGAAATTTACAAAACTAACGAGAAGAAAAGATAAAGGAAATGCCAAGTCGGCAAAAACTTCAAAGAAGGATTTCTCACCTCAAGGGCTGAGGAAGAATAGAGAGGGGTGTGTGTGCGGGGCCAGTTATTTCACCACCATGTTTTAAAGTGTACGTAAACATATTCCCTTCAATTCTGGGTATCACTTTGGCTCAGTTCGCTGATGATGTGTTCAGGACGCCAACTAAAAGTTATAATTAATAGTATAACTATAAGTATAGTATAACTATAAGTAATACAGGAATGGTGCACTAGGAATAAGGTGTGCAACAACGCCAACAAGAGAGCGGTTGTATTCTTCACAAAAAAGAGAAAGAAATCGGACACACAATTACAAATGGCAGGTCATGGAATCTCCTGGAAAGAAAAACACAAATACCTAGGAGTGATAATAGATTCCAAACTCCTGTACAGTCACCACATCAAGGACAAATGCCAAAAAAAACTAGGTATACTAATGAATCTGTATCAAATTCTGTAAAGTAAGGAACTATCATTAGATACCAAAATACGTTTATCCAAAAGCAAAATTCGACCGAACTTACTCTATGGATGTGAAGTATGGAGAACGGCAAGTAACGCCCACATATAGTAAATACAAGTAATACAGAAGAGTAGCCTATGTATGATACTACAGGCAAATAGGTATACACGAATAGACGATCTCCACGATTAGACAAATATTCCAAGAATACATACAGCAATCTTCCAACAAACTGAAAGATTCCACGAAAATATGACCAGAACAAGGCAATCGGTAGAAAACCTAAGAGACGTAGGACTCTACAAACCAAAGAGATGGCACAAGTATAAAGTCTACTTAAGTATACTTTACCCACCAGAAAAACAAAATAATACCTAGCCACAGATTCTGTCATGTACACCAAGGAGGTATTTTTCCACGAATAAGGGTTTGACCCTCCAAAGTGCACACCACAAACAGAGAGAACAAATATAACTTGACACAAAGAAGAAGAGCTACCCAAGGTATCGGGGCTTGCAACTACACAACATAAAAAGAAATATTCGGAACCATCACATTTTGTTCACCCCTGTTCTTACGAAATATCTGGACGCTTATCTAGTACATCTGCCTTTTCAGAAGTAAATTTTTGAACAAGTCCCCATAGTATTAGCAATTCTGTACCATCTGCTGCTTCTGAAACAGTGATAAGCGAAGCAACACATCTGCATTCGGAACATGCTTGTACTATCGTCAGTGAATTGAAAAAAAGAAACAATTTGCAGTTGAGAGAGTGCTCTATCACATCAGTTACGGGAGGGCCGCATGACAGTCATATGAATAACCTTGATCAAAATAATCTCTCTGATTTCTGTAGTGCACAATCTTTGTTGAGTTCTGGGGAAGTGAGGCAACTGAGAACACGCCTAAATGTCCTAAAAAGGAAAATGGGCTTATTTGAACAAGTGTAAATCAATCAACATCAGATTATAATTTAGCACAAATTCATCTTCTTCTGAATTGTCCCCAGCACGTTGAAAGCTAGCAATTCCGGAGGGAAGAATTCTGCGGGAGGAACATACACTTATTACTTCCTTCCCCCTCCTCTTCCTCCCCCACCATCTGTAAAATGTATTCACCACCAACAGCTCAGGGCATTGGACAGCGATGCAGAGGTCAATTGAAAGACATCTTTAAAAGATAGATAAAATTCGCATTCGAGATACCACCAACTATTGTTATCGTTGTAAATTCGATGTTGGCCTAAGACAGTCAAAACTTGCTTGTTTGGTCCCTCGCAAATCGGCAACGCCTCCTGCGACCATCTTTGCAAACAAATGCTATGAATATGGAACTACATTTCCATCCAAACGTGGCTTTCTAAATCACATACAAGCTGCCCATGTTATGGCCAAAAGGAAGGAGGAACAGCGGCTTGTGCTACCGGCCAAAAAGCAGAGGTGCGTTGTTATGTGCCCTCGACTCTTGAGCAAACAATATATCACTGGTGCCGCCGCCTGGCCCTGCCTCTCCATCACTCGCTGTTATAGCGCAACATTCGGGAGCTGACACACTTCTGATGCCGTCGCCTGGCCCTGAAGATGCCTCATGTTCGATTCCGCCGCCTGGCCCTGATGCTTTCGAATCTGCAGTAACGCTGGAAGACTTCAGAATCAACCCACCTGGACCTGAAGATGCAGAAAGCCGTCCGTCTCCTGCTGCGGATATAGCACACGAAACATGAGATGACTCAGTTACTGATGCACATCTGATGCCGCCGCCTGACTTTGAAGACGCGGATCCCAGGCTGCGTATTACAATGACAGCTGAATCTACTACTGGCAGACATTTGATGCCACCGCCTGGCACTGCTTTTCCTGCTTCAATGATGGCTGACACACCAGTGATGCCACAACCTGGATTTGAAGACATGGTGATCGAGATCGAAACATCATCTGATGTGGCTGTACCAGTGCTGACAGAAGACATCGGAGTCACTGTCTGATAATGTTGCCATGATAGATGGAATTTGCTCCCATAGCAAGGGAATGGAAGATCTTAATACAATGTGTCTTACATCTCAGTCAGCTTTTACAGAAATTCGATCACAGTCAGAAGGTAGGCTTCAATCTATTACCACTGCTGATACTGAGGAGCTTCTTAATGATGGTTATGAGGGGGAGATATCAATTCAACCAGTAAGAGATAATAATTATAAATCACCTGTTCACGATTTTATCCCTCAGTTAAAAGAAATTTAAATAGCCAACTGCATTCAAGATAGGTGGGGATAAATTTGAGGTTTTATGTGAGGGTATTACTAATTGTGCAGCTTCTGTTATAAAATTGCCTCCTCCTCAGATATCAGGCCATAAGCGCAAGATAAACATCGCTGATGCTAAAACCATCCACGCTCTATATCGTCGCAACAGACGTCGAGCGGTAAGATTCATCGTTGATGGGGAATAACGGCCTTGTGAACTTGGGGTGGATGAAGTTACCAACCATTTCCGCTCATTAGGCCGCCATAAGGAGCGTCCACCTATGCTCTCAACTATTTTTTCTCAGGTGAAGTTACGCAAGTGAGAAAACACTGCTCCGGGTTCGGACCGTCAGTTGTGTCGAACTGGCGGTCGAACGCGTTATCAAAAACAATCTTTAAGTTATCTACCGGATGTCTTGCCAAACGCTTCACCGCCTGGCTTACCACCAACTCAGTGTCATCACCATGTCAAAAGGCTTTATGCCATTTGATGGTGTATTGGAGTACAACTTTGCTCTCCAAAAAAGAATTAATGAGGCCAGAACGAGACAAGAGGAGTTTTGTACTGTCTGGCTGGATTTCTCCAACGCCTTTGGTTCTGTTCTTTGTCTGGTCTTTGCTCTTAGGGCGGCGGGTGTAGGTGACAGTTTCGCTGAACTAATAGGTAACATCTACCTGAACAGTTGTAGTCGTGTAGCGGTCGGATCCAAAGTTATTGATAACATCCCGGTTAATAGTGGAATTCGACAGGGATGCCAACTATCGGAGCTACTTTTTAATGTAGCTATTAATCCGATCCTCCAATCCATCCAGGGGGACCAAGCGGAACAGCGAACGCTTGCTTTTGCAAACGAAGTTACACCCATTCGCAGGACAGTTACAGAGGTGTAACGGAGCGTTGATGTGGTAGTAGAATTGGCGGCAACAATTGGAATAACTGTAAATGAAGCCAAATGTTCGTTCATCCATATTTCCGGAGTGACACCCATATGAACACAACAAACCGTTTTCAACATTGCCCGCACCCCCTTGAAACACCTAGATGATGGAGGCCAGCGACGATTTATGGGGGAACCAGTAGGGTTTCAGATCGCCCCTGAACAATCTGAAGTGACGGGGATTTGTAAAATGGGTCTTCGTTCCAAGCTAGAGCTGTGGCAACGACTCGATGCAGTAAAAACATTCCTATATCCATCATTAAACTTCATCATGAGGATGGGCAAATATCCTACAACAGAATGGAAACATCTCTATGAACTCCTCCGTCATGAGTTCAAGCGGACACTCAATCTTTTTTTTTAAGGGTGCGTCGACAGCGGGGTCATTAGTGCCTTATTACCAGCTATCACTGTGGCTGAAGAAAGTACTAAAATACTGTCTGCATGGTCGACTGTAAAGGGGTCGGCCATACAGACAGCAAATAAAATAAGTCATAAAATCAGATGTGGCTTTAAAGCCGCCACCAGGACTTAATACCGTACAACACCTGGAAGGCTGTAAAGGGGCCAAACAGAATCAAAAGAGGATTAAAAACACTACCTG